>JAVLUX010000034.1:5947500-6162500 GCA_032164185.1 Moxostoma hubbsi
CCATCTGTAAGTCTTAATGCATGTTCATTAATTGTTTATGGTGCATTGAACAAGAATGGAAAACATTGTTTAAACCCTTTGCAATAAAGATCTGTAAAGTTATTTGGATTTTTACAACATTACCTTTAAAATACAGTGTCCTGAAAAAAGGAACTGTTTTGATTATGTATCCCTAGTCATTAATATTTTTACTCTTATGTTCTCAAGGTTATCAACTTTGTCCCTGCTGATGAAGAGGAACAATGATCTGCAGGAAGGCCTTAAGGTCTACTGATTAAGTACATTTTTCTTCCCAAAGCTTCAGAGTGGTGACAAACATTTTTGTTTACATCTCTTTCTCTATGATCTGTTTCTTGTTCCTTTGCACCTTGGCTTGCACTGGGCTTTGGCTGTAAATAATTTATGAAGAACAATGCCTTTGTAACACATTGTTTCCATATCTATACTGTATGATTAAAAGTGTAAAACACTATATTTTTACTCTTTTGCTTATGTCTTTAATATTTTACCTCCATTTTTTATTGCTATGTAATCGATTTCAAATCACAGACAATCCAGTGCTGTGACTCCATGGGTCAGAGACATGGTGGTATCTGCTGCATATTGTTGTGAGTTATGTCCAAATGATTGCTGCAAGTATGGTTTGATCATCAAATTGCTTTTGAAGACATGTATGCATGTCTCATGTGTGATTAATTAACAGGAAATACCTCATGGATGAGTATAATCAAAAAAGGCTGCATCATTTAGTCTTCCAGATGGACCACCGGCCAAAGAGAACCAATGTATGTATACCATCATGTAATTATACAAATATTCTTCAAACTGTAATTTTATGCTAAGTGTTATACTTGGAATTGTGTGTCTAGGCAATTCCCAAACAGACAAATTAAAATGACTGTGGTGTTTTTGCCTGTAAATATGCAGACTTCATTTCTCAAGACTTATTTTCAGACAAGTACATGACCAAGCTACAATATTTTTATTTCTTGCAAACCGGATTTTTAACATACTTATTTTTGATGTTGAGATGGAGATTGAGATTAGAGTATCTATCTATCCATCCATCTATCTGTCTGTCTACGTTGGTCTATCAGTTGGTCTGTTTGTCTGTCTATTTTTATCACATTATCAGTAACCATATCAATCCACTTACACCCTGGTATCTAACCTACTCTAGACTAACACAACGTATAGTATAGTAACAAGATGAAAAACCTAGGCAACTGTATCCCTGTCTCACTGCTAAACTGTCTAAAGCTTTTCTTTTTTTTGTCAAAAAGCCATCATCAAAGTTTGTCTGGACATGATTAATGATGGTGTGGGAGATAATACATCAGAAGATCCTGTATAGATGATGTCCAAAAGCTGAAGTCTTGTCTACTTGTTCTGCCTGCTTTCAACATTTTTTTCTTTTTTTTGAATAAAGTTGAGTATGAACACCTAGTTCTCAGTTTGTTTCTTAGAATAGCAGTGCAAACAAGTTAGTAAGAACGAATATTTAACTGCAGATTTCAGTTAAAATTCTCTTAGGTCAGGTATATCGCTCGTAAATACAGGAATTCATGCACGTGTAATTCAGTGGGGACAGGTATATCACTCGAACCCCCTGTAAACACAGACAGGTATTTCATGCACATGTCATTCAGTGGGGACAGGTATATCACTCGAAGCCCCTGTAACCGCGGATCTTTAAGAATTTCCAAGAATATAGATGGTTTAAATGGCGCTAGTGTGATATTTTAGCATGTGAGTTTGACTTTAATCTACTTTAATTAAAAGCATTACAATTTTATTGATGTGCGTTATCCTCATACACTTATAGTGTGCATGATCGGTGACCTCTGCAAAAAACTTTTTTTTTTAACACTTTATTTGAACATTCAGTTTACAGTGTGGTACAACAAAATTAATACACAACAATAAGTATTAAGAATAACAGCAATATAAAGAATTGTTAAAGAAAATACTTTACCAACACCACAACTCAAAACAGAAACAAAATTTAAAAGTTACTAAAATAATAAACAAGAAAAAAAAAGAAAGAAAATGGGCATAACTTAAATTAAAAGAAAATTACACATTAAAGTAAACCGTTTGTATGCCTTGCAACACCAAAAAATAAAAATAGGTTTACAATTCAAAAATTTACATTTATGAATATATAACTACCTAGGAAAATAATTACATGTATTATAAAGCAGGCGTTTGGATCTGCTTCAACAAATCCAAAAAAAAACAGTTTTAGGATTAATTGAAAAACTGCAAGTTATTGTTTGAGTTAAACAAACTAACATCTTTCCAATTTGAATAACTGCACGACCAAAACAAATGAAGAAAGGTTTCAGTGTCATTCTGACAAAAAAGAGCATTTAGTGTCAAAATGACATCTGAATATTTACTTTAAGACATTTTTTACAGGGATATTCCGAATTAATTTAAAAGATATATTATTCTACTTTGTGAGGAAAAAGTCTTTGTTGCATGGACAATATATTTTTCCAATTTAAATGAACAAAGTGTCCATTAAAATATGAGATTTCAGGAGGGGCAGAGACAATGTTCTCAAGGAATAGAGCTCTTACTTTATGAAACATATCTCACCAATAGGTGTGTTTACAGGTTCAAGAGAGGGTAATGAACCTAAAGTGAGAGTATTATTTTTAAAGTCATGTGTAAGCCAGATGGAATAGCATCCATAACTGTAGCAAACTCTTTAGGAGTTACTGGTATATTATATTCTGAAAACAATTCAGTATACCTAAAAAGCAAACCTTTGTTATTAAAGAGCTGTCTTAACATGAAATATTCCATTACTGAACCAGTAATTATAGAACAAAGATTTATTAAAATAAATAAAATGTTCCCATTGTTCCATATGTAACACTGATGAGGAGAAAAGTTATGCTTGTAAATGAGAGTTCATGCTAAAATAACTAGTTGGTGAAATTTAGATAGCATGACAGGGAGTTTTTGAATATCATAATTACATAAAAGTGCAAACTTTGCACCAACAAGTTGCGAAAAGGCAAGCTGAGGGAAAATATTCCAAAAATTGGTGGGATTTTTAAGGAATCGATTTATTTTAATTGCGTTATTTAGTGAGCTGAAATCAATTAAGTTTAAGCCACATTTTTATGAGAATCTAATATCACTGACTTTTCCAAATAATGGGATTTGTTTCTACATAAGAATGTATTAATATTCCATCGATTACTTTACATGCTGGGCTTATCAACAATGACTGAGCGGCATCATTTAGGCGAGACAGACCCTCTGATTTAACAAGCAAATCTCTGCCTTTCAAAGAAAGGTCTCTCTGCAGCCAGCAATTAAGCCATTTCATTGTTTTTGTAACAACTGGGTTAAATTAGCAGTGCATCTATTGTTATCTTTGGTTATTTGTATACCCATATATGCAACACAGTTTTTAACTGTGACCTCTTCAAATTCTGATTTAAGAGAATACCTACACTATCACATCACATTTTTACGCTGCACTGAAACCCCTGGAAATAAGTGACAGCCAATTTGATAAAAAGTTTTATGTTATTTCCTGTAGTTCTTTAAAAAAAAGAACATTTTTCCATGTGTAAGCTATGTGAGAATTGCATTACAGCTCTTATTATATTGATGCCTCATTTGTAAGTCGCTTTGGATAAAAGCATCTGCTAAATAAATCAATGTAAATGTTATAGACAAAGCATGCTTTTTCTATCTACCCCAATGTTCTTCTCCAATGTGTAAAATAAAACATGTATTGGTTAAATGCTATACCTTGTGTACAGAAAATATGACATTTTAGTTCAAATATTACAAATATGCACAAAACTCTGGACGTGTTTTGATTAAGGATAAGATAGGAAACATTTGTACATGAAAAGCATGCTTGTTAAAGTCTATCTTAAATGATTGGGCCTAAAATACAAATAGAAATCCGTCGTGTAATCTTCAAATAATTATTAAAAAAGGCCCTTATATAGTAATCACAAACGGCCGTGATTGGTGCATCCTTAACAGCGCAGAGAAAAGTAACAGGTGCTACGTGACAACGGCTGTTATGCGCCACTTCAGAATAGGTCTGAGAATAATTTACACATGAATAATGATGCTGATAATTTTTTATGTAACAATGAAATGAAAATAAACACAAAGTTACCCAAATGTTAATCTGGACATTTGAGATTTTCTGACAGTTGATAGGGACATGTCCCTATTATCCCCTACCTAAATTTACACTTATGTTTCAAAGTTCTGGTTACAATTTACCTGCATTGAATTGACCTACAGAGCTGAGATATTCTTCTAAAAATCTTAATTTGTGTTCTGCAGAACTATCCCTAAGCTACTAAAATAATAAAAGTAATCTAAATGAAGCGAATAGAATAGAACCTAATAGGCCTTATTCACAGTAGCGCCATCTTTGATTTTTGATGGGAATGAAAATGAGGCTGAGAGCGATAGACTTAAGCTATGATCATTTCTTATGATGGTTATTAAAGTTAAGACAAAGTTACATTGTCAGCTTCCAAACCAGTTTATGAAAGAAAAAAAAAAAAACAAGAAAGAGAGAGAGAGAGAGAGAGGGAGAGAGAGAGAGAGAGAGTGCATGAACACATTTGTAAATGTTCAATAATTAAAAATAATATTGTAAGGACAAATGTTCATGAGTAATTGTGCTGTACTGCAATTGGATTGTTTTTTACAGGTAAAAATATAATTTCTAATAAATGAAGGCTGTACAGTACTAACACTGTCAATTAAAATATGGTAATGATACTGTACATAAGAATACAGTAATCATACTGTAAATGAAAATACAGTAATAATACAGTGGACCTATATGAAAATACAGTAATAATATGTACACATTTTTTACAGTAACATACTGACATCCAGCTACCAGTAAGTTACTGTAAAATTTACAACAACCTTTTTACAGTGTACCATTTCTTTAATGACATGCACTATACATCTATCAAAAACTCCTAGGTCACATCTAATTTTCCACAACTGAACTCATGTTGTTGGAATTTTTCAATGTTTCATCAAGCCGAACGATCCAAAAACATATTAAACAACTGTACAACCCACTGAAGAGACTGTTCTCTCCCTCACAGCCTCGTTGTCGTTATCGTCAAAAATCAAGTCAAGTCAAGTCAAGTCAATTTTATTTGTATAGCGCCTTTCACAACACACATCGTTTCAAAGCAGCTTTACAGAAGTTCAGCATTAACAGACGATAAAAATGTAATGTCTATAAAGTCGATAAATCATCATCCTTGTGCAGGGCTCCAAACTGCGACTAAAAATGGTCGCATTTGTGACCAAATAAATTTATTTGTGAGTGTAATTTCTGTCAAGGTCGCCATTGGTGACAGTAAAAGTTTACTCCCTTTTGATTTTAAAATTTGCTTTACATTTCCCGAGATACATAAAAGTTTATATCAAAGAAATAGCGGGGAAAACGGAGTTCATTGCAGGAACTAACAATTTCAAAAAAAGAGACTGTTAGAAAACACGGTGACAGTAACAAGCATAAAAATGCACGTGATCACATAATTGCGAAGAATGCTCCACAGACTACACTGTTAGCGAGCTGCGGGACGAAAAGGAATGGATGGAGTTAAAAAAATTTAAAATATTTGGCGCCTGTTTTTCCCCCTGTAGGAGCCATTGGCTCCTTAATTGATTTTTTTTTTTTTTTTTTTTTTTTTGTTTGGAGCCCTGTTGTGGAATTAGATAAGATATGATTCTTTATCGTGTTTAAAAATAATTAAATAATAATTGTATTAATAACCCCAGTGAGCAAGCCGAAGGCGACTGTGGCAAGGAACACAAAACTCCAAAAGATGATTGTTAATGGAGAAAAATAACCTTGGGAGAAACCAGACTCACTGTGGGGGCCAGTTCCCCTCTGGCTAACATCATGAATAATGTAAATAAGAATTATTTATAGTCAAAAAACATAATTTAAAAAATTATTAAACTTATTAAGTGCTAAGGGTCAGTATTTAGACAGTGAATGTGTTTGAACTGCAAGATTAGTGACCAGTGTCTTTGAAGTCCATCCTTGATTAAATTCCAGAAGTTCACTTAGATGCAATTGTCCTTGTTTGGCTGATGAAGGCTTTTGTTGGCAATAATTAGTCTATGTATCCCATTTTAAGATCAAAGATGGCGTTGCTGCGAATAAGGTCACCAGAATAATGGTGGGGTCTCAAATGCGATTTGACAGGTAGGTTGAACTGTTTTAACTAACTAGCCTACATCTTAAAAACGCAACGCTCATGGCGCGAGACAAAAAAACAAGACATGTCACAACCACGGAGCCCTAAATTACGGCCAAAGACGACAGTCGGACTCACGTGTACGCCGACGGAACGCGAGAACGTGTCTTGTGTGAACACTCCCTTTGATTAGAGGACTGCGTGCTGACGTCACGGCTCCATTCAGAATTCTGAAAGACGCGTTGTGTGGCAACGGTGTAGAGAAAGCCACAGTATATTACGCACATTTACGCACACAGTGATAAATAAGCGCCAAATTAAAGGACTCCAAATGGTAGCTCTGATCTGATAGCACAGAGATTCTGAGTTTTACATGAACATGTTTATCTTCCTGTTAAATGACTTCAGATCCTCTGGCCACTCATTATCTCTCGCCTGTTAAACTTGGATAATCCGATGGTGAACATCAGGGCGGTTGTCAGATCATGGATTCCCCATCTATAATGCTGGAAAAAGTGGAAAGAATAAACACAGAGTATGTTTGGAATAAAGGAAACGGGGCTGTAGAGCACGGGATGATAAATGGATGTGTGCCGTTCTCTCATCAGGTGGCGGGACATAAATGCGGGATCAATAACTCTGGTCAGTTTATGGACAAATCAATATTTATTGTATTTTAAAAATGTGCCATAAAGTTTCAGATCATTTCTTGTTCGGAAAACAACAAATATAAAACGAATAACACTTAAAGCACATCTAAAAATAAATAAATAAATAAATAATAATACAAATAAATAAATAACACTGAAATGAGCAGTAAATAAACACAACTTAATCAAACTGAAAATTGAATTAGTAGAATTGGTTTAAACTAGACATATTCCGAGTTCAAAACAAGTTAAGCTTAAATGGCAGCATTTATAGCATAATGTTGATTTACCACAAAAAAATGATTTTGAATTGTCATCCTTTTTTTAAACAAAAATCTGGGTAACAGTGAGGCGCTTACACTGAAAGTGAATGGGGTAAATCCCTAAACGTTAAAATACTCACTGTATATAAGACGTAACCAATATGTGTTAATATGATTGTAGCGTGATAAAATCACTTACTACACTTTACTGTGTAAAGTTATTGGCACATCCAGTTTAACAACTCAAGGCCTCTTTCCCTTCCATTGTAAGTGCCTCAATGTAACCTCACTTTTTTTTAAGAAAAGGAGGAAAAAGTAAAAATTATTATTAGTTTTTTTATTTGTGGTAATCAATAGTATGTCTCAAATGCTGTCGATTGAGCTCATCTTGGTTTAACCTGGAATACTTGTTAGTGAAGGACATAGGTTTCGTTTATAGTATCTGGATTAGATTAGGATGAGCAAATGTGGTTAAAAAAAATCTATAGGGGATTACTATTGGAACAATTTGGATCTTAAATGATCGTAATGGAATGAAATAAGATTCTACTGGATAAACTGAAATTCCTGCAGTTTTCTTTTTCTTTTTTCTTTTATGATTCTTACGAGTCCTATTGAATACTGTGTATTCTGTTGTACAGTATATGAGAAAAGTCCCATTTGGACCCTTTAGGACTGGTTACTAAATTGCCTAATGATTCCAATGGAGATCCTGTGTTTTAGATATTTTTTCATGGGTAAATTCAGTATAAACTTTTTTTTTTTTAAATCATTTAATACTTAATTAAAAAGTCACTGGATTTGTTGTCACTCTTGTTTAACGTGAAATCACGATGTCTTTGATGAAAAGAAACAATCAAGCTGCCCAGCAGTCAGATGACATCATTTCCTCCACTGTAGTAACTCTCATGTGTCAGTTGTGATTCTGTCATGGGGGATTTACTGATGAATGAGAGTGCACTGAGAGCTGTTATCTGATGGACTGTGTGGACTGTCAGATTGTGAGTGGTCAGCACTTTTTATTTTTTTTTCTTGTGTTATAGCTGCAGAGTCATGATCTTATGTCCTTATGTCAGAGTGGAAGATATCAAGATGTCACAGCGTAAAAGCTGCAAACCCTCCAATGCACATCAAATATCACTGGGCTGGAATCTCAGATTGATTGAATAGTCATCTTAGATATAATTTAAAGGTGTCAAATCATGAGGAATCATATTTTTTCCGTCTTTTCAGTTCATTTTAATATGAAAACATATTTAAATAATTTTTGAATTAAAAATGTTACTTCTGCACCATCAACATTCGATATGTCTACTTTAATGTTATTCAACTTAAAGTGACATTTATGAGTATATGTCGCTTTATTTTCTCCAAAGTCTTTCAGATGTTGAGTTGAATATAATGATGAAGAAATGTTAGCAAGTTCTCAGTCGTTGCTTCATTACTGACACAGGTGTCCTGCAGCATCCTGATGGCACAATACTCAAACAGCTACAACCTCCTCCGAGAGGCCCACGAGAGATGCTATTCTACAAGCAGGTAAATAAACTGATTCTGCTGCAAACATACACATGTTCAGATGTGAGATCCCACATGCATTCTCATCATCTTGTTGCTAAATTACTTTTTTGGTTGTAATGCAATAATGCAACTTACTTAGAAGCAGTGTTGGGGAATAAAATTGTTAAAAGACATTAATTTCATAATAATTCACAGTAAACATCCACTGCTTTAAATAGAGATTATGCAGATTTGATATGCTGCTAATGGGTGTCAGAATGAATTGAAAGTGTAGAAGTCAGGATTCACCGGTAGCTATAAATGTGGTCCAGAACTTATCTGTTTTCTGCAGGTATATGCTAAAGACTGCACAGATAAGAGGCTAATGGACCTGCAACAACATCTACCAAAGTTCTATGGCACATGGGCACCAAAGGAGTCGCCACACGGTGAGATAAAACAGCATGTCCAATAGGGTTGTTAACTGTGTTGGGTGTAATCGGATTACAAAGTCTAATCTAATTACTTTAAAGTAATAAAAGTAATTTAATACATTACATTTAAAATTCTTTTAATCACAGTTATTGCATTAGTGGGGTTACACATATTTCTAAAATAATGTCATTTAAGCAGAATACATTTAAAACATGAACTATGTTCATGTGTCTGTTTGTGCTTCTGTTTTACGGAAAAGTAAAGTAATTAGTAATGTGATTACTTTTACAGATAAGTAATCAGTAAAGTAATTTTATTAAATATTATAAAGAAAAGTCATTCATAATTTGTATTGGATCGCTTTTTGTGTAACTTACTCAACACTTATTGTCACATTCACTACTGAATTTCAGACCGATTTAAATATTACAGTTAATATTAAATGCTGTCCGCAGCCCATTTCATTTTTGTACGTTAATATATTTTTGAGTAAAACATGATATTTAAAGAATACCAAAAAATGTAGAGCAGACTTGATTTTGTCCATTTGAAAATTGGGCATAGGTTGGAGGGGAGGGTTTTCATGACTGAGAGGGATTTGTGATGTCATCAAAAAAGAAACAACATTTCAAGGACGGAGCTAGTTTTTTCATTTAGCAAAAAACGTAAATTTTTTAAAAGTTTCTTGAAATGTATAATTTAAAAAAAAAAATGTAAATACAGTTTACTTTAGAATAACATGCACAAGCAACGTCTTTGCATTATGGTCAGGGACATGCATCGAGAAACCAAAACAGGTCGATTTTCTATTGAAGTTTACTTGAAACTATAATAATCTCCTGTGTCAATCCTGGTTTAAATCAACAGTCATGTACTATTTTTCCTTCAGCAGTCAGATTTAATTTTTTTTCCCTGAAGGTCATCTCAAGTTAGTGTTATCTATATTTGTTTAGTTATAAGTTTAGTTACTAATTAGTTAATAATTGATCAAAAGTTTGGTATTTATTTTTGGATTCCTTCCAGCAGTGTTCTTTGGGAGTTAAAAGAAAGCAGAAACCTATAAAGCCTTTCCTATGTTATCATGTTCTCGGCATCAATTGTGGGTGTTGTCATGTGTCCAAAGTACAGTACATGTGCTTGATGAGTGTGAGATGTTTGTTTAGTCCATATATAGTGTATGTACAATAAAGGAATATTCACTCTATCAATATATTGGACTTTAAATTTCGTGTGTTTGCCAAGATTGGGCACAAAATATATTACCATGTTAAAATGGTGCAGTTGGCTGACAACACTGAAAAATCACAATGATGTCCTCAAAGACTTACTTTGCTTAATAGACTAATAAACAGGATTATCAGAAAACAGCATCTAATACATGGAATCTAAAGACATCACATGCTCACAAAGTTCATAATAGGCATTTTGTGTATCATTTGTCTCAGAGCTGTATTTTCATTGTCTCATGAAGAGACAGAGCTGTGTGTTTATATCTCATATGTCTCAGAAATTGTCTCCTATCTGTCTATATCTCATATTTCTCAGAACAGTATCTGAAGCTGGAGGATGTGACACAGAAGTTTTTACGGCCCTGCATCATGGATGTAAAGATCGGCAGGAGAAGTTACGACCCTTTTGCATCACAAGACAAACGTGAACAGCAGATTGGGAAGTATCCTCTAATGGAAGAGATCGGCTTCCTGTTACTGGGCATGAGGGTGAGCCAGACAGTCGCACCATAATGTCTCCTCTTTTTCCATATTCTTTTATTCACATCCCTGCATGCTTTTTTTTCTTCTCTGCATTCTCTTCTCAGTACCTGATTTCATTGTTATGCGATGTGATGGCTCATAAACACAATTGTAAGCTTCAGATCACCTGAGTGAGGTTTCTGAAGGTCCACTTTCAGTGCTGCAAAAAATACATTCCCATTGGTCCTCCCATTAAGGCATGATCAATTTTCAGAGCTTATCCAAACTCTCAGTTAATTACCTTATCTGATGATAAGTTTGTAGAGAAACCAGTGGTCATTTCAAACCACTGATATATGTATATATGTGTGTATATATATATATATATATATATATATATATATATATATATATATATATATATATATACAAGTATATATATAGAACAGTATAAGCATTTACTCATTCTTTCTTTATTATAATTTTTTTTCTTCATATTTTAGAATAATAGTAAAGTCAACAAAACTATGGAATAACATAAATGGAACTATGGGAATTATGTTGTAACAAAATCCAAAATAAATAAATACTGTGTTATATTTTAGCATCTTCAAAGTAGTCACTCTTTGCCTAGAATTTGCAGACATGTACTCTTGACATTTTCTCAACCAACTTCTTGAGGTATCACGCTGGGATGCTTTTTAAACAGTACTGGAGTTCCCATCTATGTTGGGCACTTATTGGCTGCTTTTCTTTATTATTTGGTCCAAGTCATCCATTTCAAAACTTTTTTTTTTAATAAAATTTTAGTTTTATAATGAAGTAAATTTATATGGTGGCACAAATATATTTTTGTCTACAAAACTAATTTCAAACATTTAAGCATACACCTTCAGATCAAAAGATTTTTAAGATCATGAGAAACATTTCAGTCAAGTGTTTCAAAACATTTGACCGGTAGTGTGTGTATATTTCAGTGCAGTGGTTTGGCTCATTTGAAAATTCTATTTATGTAAGTCTAATGGATATTTGTATACCTTCTAAGGGAAAACCGTAACACCCTGTCTTCACCGGGCGGGTCCATTGACACGACACAATGGCTTGAGGCTGACTACACTGAACGCATGGACACGAACGTTCTAAACCATTTATTTATGTTGTTGGCAGTATTATGATGCGTTTATGTGCTTTTTGGAGCTTTAAAGTTTGGGTCACCATTCATTTGCATTGTATGGACCTACAGAGCTGAGATATTCTTCAAAAATCTTTGATTGTGTGCTCATTTTTGGGTGAACTAGTCCTTTAATGATTATTGTGGCACCTACCGAAACTTCTATGAAGACAGCAGCTGACTAATGTGCGTTGAATGCTTTACCATCACCACATGCTGTGTAAATATAAGTGATATTTGAAATATGAGTGTTGGATTGTGTTAGGCTAACATGCTAAACCTAACGACAACAGACCGTATGTGTTTGAAACATCACTTCGATCAATTGAAAGACTGTTTATGTTCCATTTGGGACACTGTGTTTGAAAATTCATACACTTGATGGCCGAGTGTATAGTGTATAGCAGGTGTATTTGATTAAAGTTCCAAGAGGACTGTTCTCTACATTTCCTTCCCAGCAAAGGTCTGGATAATAATATGTAGCTGACATGGTGTCAGTGTCATATGGCTATGAAACTATATAATATAATCATCAAAAAAAGAAACGTCCTCTCACTTTCAACTGCTTTTATTTTCAGCAAATTTAACATGTAAATATTTGTATAAACATAAAAAGATTCAACAACTAAGACGCAGACATGTGACTAACAGAAATGGAATAATGTGTCCCTGAACAAAGTGGGGGTCAAAATTAACAGTCAGTGTCTGGTGTGGCCACCAGCTGCATTAAGTACTGCAGTGCATCTCCTCCTCATTGACTGCACCAGATTTGGCCGTTTGTGAGATGTTACCCCACTCTTCCACCAAGGCACTTGCAAGTTCTATCATGAAGACTCGCAGACTTGAGTGAAATTTAAATGACAGTTATTTGATGAATATAAAACAGAAAAATAATGTCTCTCTTTGGCATAGGCCCTGTCTGGTGGTCCAAAGAAGTTGCACTCGTAACCGTCATATCCTGCCGGAGATAGGAGTAGGGGTGAGGAGCCTACACCCCGTGCAGGACGGGACTCAACTGGTGGTGTTGGGGTGGTGGAGGTTGCTGTGTTAGCACACTGAAACAGCAATGTGACTGCAGCAATGCAGAAGCAGATTAATAAAGCAATGGCTTACATGTGATTGGCTAGGAATTACCCAAATAGTGGTGCGATGATGTACAGCTGCTAGTCTTCCCGCTAGAACTATGCTGCGCTTACATTTCTCTGACATTTCGGGGTGGAATGGCCCTAGCCCTCACCCTCTGATCCAACAGCTCCCAGACATGCTGAATGGGATTGAGATCCGGGCTCTTCACTGACCATGGCAGAACACTGACATTCCTGTCCTGCAGGAAGGGTACCACATGAGGGAGGAGGATGTCTTCGCTGCAATGCACAGCGTTGAGATTGCCTGCAATGACAACAACCTCAGTCTGATGATGATGTGACACACCACCCCAGACCATGACGGAACCTCCACCTCCAAATCGATCCCACTCCTGAGTACAGGCCTCTTTGTAACGCTCATTCCTTAGACGATAAACGCAAGTCCGACCATCACTCCTGGTGAGACAAAACCACGACTCGCCAGTGAAGAACACTTTTTGCCAGTCCTGTCTGGTCCAGCGAAGGTGGGTTTGTACCCATAGGTGACATAGTTGCCGGTGATATCTGGAAAGATATTCCTTACAACAGGCCTACAAGCCCTCAATCCAGCCTCTCTCAGCATATTGCGGACAGTCTGAGCACTGATGGAGGGATTGTGTGTTCTTGGTGTAACTCGAGCAGTTGTTGTTGCCATCCTGTACCTGTCCCGCAGGTGTGATATTCGGATGTTCCGATCCTGTACAGGTGTTGTTACACGTGGTCTGCCACTGCGAGGACGATCAACTGTCCTTCCTGTCTCCATGTAGTGCTGTCTTAGGCGTCTCACAGTACGGACATTGCAATTTATTGCCCTGGCCACATCTGCAGTCCTCATGCCTCCATGCAGCACGACTAAGGAACGTTCACACAGATGAGCAGGGATGCTGGGCAGGAGGGACAAACCACAAACCCATGACAGGAAGTTGGGCACCCAAGGCTCATCGATGCACGAGGAAAATGAAGGCTCTCCCATCTGGACCGACAGAAGGTCTACTGTGGCACAAGTCACAATTCTTCTTCACAAATATCCTCAGGGGTCTTGTAGAGTCCATGCCTCGGTGGATCTGTGCTTTTTTGAAGACCAAAAGCATATTAGGCAGATGGTCATAATGTTTTTGCTCCTCAGTGTATAGTGTAAGTGTGTATACACTGAGGTTTTTAGAATCTTATAAAATGCATTTTATGTTGTGATATTTATTATTGAAGGTTTTTGTAGCTTATATTTCATGAACTTTGTTTAGAATTTCCTTCCTCCAAACCCCTTAGTAAATAATCTTCTGTATCAGCACTCTGCTGGCACTTGTTTTTTCTCAACTTATTATTTTCTATGTCTCTAGGCTGAGCCATTTTTTTTGACAGCTGCTGTATTTTTTGTAGTGTGGCTGTAATAATCCATGCCGTGGGAATAGCTCTGTCTCTCGGTTTCTGTTTTTGTTCATGGTGATGTCTTTCCTCTTTTCTTCTCTCTCATCTTCTCATTTTAGGTGTACCAGATCAACTCAGACAGTTACATCACCCATGACCAGTCATATGGACGCAGTCTTGGAAAGGACACCGTTAAAAATGGTGCAGCTCCACTTTCATGGCTGACTTGTGTGGACTGGTGGATTTTTTAAAATTGTTATTTCCAGGCCTGGAAAAGTAATGGAAATTTGTAAAATCATATCATGCCCCCTAACCCAAACACTAACCCTAAACCTAACCATCAGTGGCGTAAACATCCAAATTTACTTGGAACTGTCAAGGAATAGAGATTTGTGATTTTCAGGCCTTGAAAAATAATGGAAATGAATCTTAATTAACCTTAAAAGGATATTTCACCCAAAAATGAAAATTCTCTCATCATTTACTCACCCTCATGCCATCCCAGATTTGTATGACTTTCTTTCTTCTGCAGAACACAAATGAAGATTTTTATCTTTTTTCTGTTTAATACAATGCAAATGAATAGTGGCCAGAATTTTGAAGGTCCAAAAAGCACATAAAAGTAGCATAAATGTAATCCATACAACTTATGTGGTTAAATTCATATTTACAGAAGCAATATGATAGGTGTGGATGAGAAACAGGTCAATATTTAAGTCCTTTTTTACTATAAATCTCAAATGTTTCTTTTGTTTTTAGTGATTCACATTCTTCGTGCATATTACCACCTACCAGGCAGGAAGAATTTTACTTAAATGTTAAAAAAAAAAAAATTCTCACACACAAAACAAAATTGTTTCTAACCCACACCTATCATATTGCTTTTGAAGATATGTATTTGACCAATGGAGTTGTAGGTTTTATGCTGCTTTATGTGTTATTTGGAGCTTCAAAGATCTTCCATTCACTTGCATTGAATGAACCATTCAGACCTGAGATATTCTTCTAAAAATCTTAGTTTGTATTCTGCAGAAGAAAGAAAGTCATACACATCTGGGACGGCAAGAGGATGAGTAAATGAAGAGAGAATTTGCATTTTTGGTTAACTATCCCTTTAAAGAGTCATGGTAGATTTTCTATGATTTCTATAGTGAATATATATATATTTTTTGTGTTTCTCTGCTGTAAAATATTTCATCAGTTAGAAATTGTTCTGTTTGAATTCAAGCTCTATAACATTATAGAAAAATCATAGAAATTAATTTGTCAAAAGGTGCTGTCGGCTAGAAATTGCTCTTTGTGAATGCAGTCTCTTTAAATCTATATCTGGCAATCATAAGCAACTAGAAATATCATCCAAGTTAATCAAAATCAAAACAAATCTGTTTTAATAACATTTAAAAAAATGAGTGGTTACCATTTATCACATAGTAACAAAAATTATGTTGTCTTGATTTTCTCTACAGGCTTGACTAGATTCTTCCATAATGGTCAATGCTTAAGGAAGGACGCAATTTCCCAGAATATCTTTAAAATCCGACAAATTCTCCACTGGTTTGAGAGCCAAACACAGCTGCATTTCTACGCCAGCTCTCTGCTGTTGATGTATGAAGGCTCACCTCACACAGTCAATGGAATGATGCACAAGAGAGCTGAGACTGGAAGACAGCTTCTACAGTCCAACGGTCACTTCCCACATGAGACTCAGAATAGTGTTCAGTGCAGTTTAACCCAAGTGGGCAGGAAATGCATTCAATCAAACTGCAGTGATCTTCCCCACAACCTCCAGCATGACAGGACCGTGAACGGAATGTGTGGAGGGAGTGCAGAGGAGGAAGATGAGGAAATTGGAATAGATTATAAGGAAGAGAATGCAGGGGATGTGAAAATGATCGATTTTGCTCATGTGTTTCCTAGCGACAGTGCAGATGAGGGCTACATTTATGGGCTAAGGAACCTCCTTGCAACTTTAGAACAGATACTAAAGGAATGAGATGACAGTGACGACTCTTTCTCTCTCACTCTGTCTGTTTCGATGTGTTCAGCCCAGCCAATGTTTTAGACTGTTCAGACCTGAAATGTGTTCCAGGGACACATAAGCATGGCCATGCTTCATTTCTACTCTAAATGCAGCCATATGACAATCAATGAAAAACAAAAATGTGTTATCAATTTTAATAGTTATTCCAGTATTATTTTTTCACTTTGCAAAATGGGGTCTGAAGGGGATAAACAGGTTAAATGTTTTTTAATTGTTCTTAAAGGAATAGTTTATCCCAAAATGAAAATTCTCTCATCATTTTCTCATAATTCCAGACTTTCTTCTGCAGAACACAAAAAAGTATTTAAAAAAAAAAAAATATTTCAGCTCTGTAGGTCCAAACCATTCAAGTGAATGGTGACCAGAACTTTGAAGCTCCAAAAAGCATGTAAAGGCAGTATTAAAGTAATCAAAATTAATCAAGTGGTTGAATCCATATCTTCAGAAGCGATATGATATGTGTGGGTGAGAAACATCAATGCAAGTCCCTTTTTACTATCAATCTCCACTCTCTCTTTCCCTTTCTTTTGCACTGTCAGGAAGGAGAATTTGTAGTAAAAAAGGACTGGTGTAAGTGATTTTTTAATGGAAATGTATGCAAAAAATTAGACTTTTCTCTTAAAGATATTTATGAAATATCTCAACTCTAGACTCTGTAAACAGCAATCAAATATGCGCGTTCTCATAGTATTGTAGTTGCAGCAAATTATTAAGGCATATTGCCATTTTTATGCCATGTTGCTCATAACAGTTGTCAGCTGAGGTTGCTATTATGCTAGTTTTTTCTTTTTTTTCTTCTTTTTTTAACAACCGTTTCTGCTTGTGTCGGTTGCATTTGGTATCTTTGGAGTGCTGCGTTTTGGAAAAGAGGCGCGTAGCTTATCCAACAACTCAACTTGTGGAAATTGTAGAATGGCTAAAATCACTTGCAGCATCTTTAAATATTAATCATTTTCTCACCCACACCTATCAAATCGCTTCTGAAGATATAGATTTAACCACTGGAGTTATATGGATTACTTTTATGCTGCCTTTGTGTGCTTTTTGAAGCTTCAAAGTTCTGGCCACCATTCACTTGCATCGTATTGACCTACAGAGCTGAGATATTCTTCTAAAAATGCAATTTAATTTTCTTTTGTTTGTGTTAAGTAGAAAAAAGAAAATAATTCACATCTGGGATGGCATGAGTGTGAGAACAAATGATGAGAGAATTTTCTTTTTTTGATAACTATCCCTTTAATCCAGTGCAACATCATCTCACACACATACACGCACCTAACTGAAGTCTTAAATTGAACAGGAGAACGTGTTTGGACTTTTAAAGCAGTTTTATCAGTGCTATCAGAACATACTTACTATGCAAGTACTGACTTCTCATGACTTAACTACTGATGCAGACATGATGTCTGTCTTCTAATACAGCTAATAGAATGCACTTTTGATTTTAAACTAAATTCCAAATGAGAATTTACATTAGATTTAACAATGAATTGTGTAATTCCTGTTTCCAGTGTTCCAACTGTTTGTATTGAGCAATGGTAGATGATGAAGTGTGAGAAACTTGTTTGAAAAAATAATTATTTTGCGATTCTGTTTAGTGCAACCGTTTGCACAGAAATAACTTTATTTAAAATTAATATATTTATGCTTATGTATTCATTTTAACTTGAACTTAATGCTAAAAAAACTCTTGTGTCTTTAAAACAAAATTTAATGTATGTAAAAAATGCTGTTTTTAGAAAAAGAAAATTTAATTTAAGATTTTTACCCCCTAAGAAATAAAGTTTAAATAATGCATGTTTGAAGTATAGTAATGGAGGATTTTGATTATATTCTTAATGTACCACTGAATAAAACAGTATGAGCAACAAGCAGTCACTATTTTGTCAGCTTTTTGTAACTCTATATAACAGGCTGAGTGACATGGTGATTGTATCTGCTTCCTTATTAAGGATTTGAGTCACATGACATTGAATGTGCGGAATTCAAAATGTTCAGATTTGTATATAAAGATCAGACATAAAATTTCAAAGATAGCAATTTATCCTAATGCATTATACTGATGGACAACTTGATTATTATTTTATAGTGGTTCCATGCATAGCTTTTAATAATGGGATCAGCACTCTTTCTCAGTGATAAAAAATGTCTCGGTTTTGCCCATAATGGATTAAAGGATTTTGCTTTGCAGAAAGCTTCAAATTCTCGCATTTTAATGCCCCAACTGGACTGTTCTATACTTTGGCCTCCCACTGCATTCTGTAATGCATTTCATTTTCCTCAGAAGATTGTGATATTTTCCATAAAACATGTCTCTCAGAGCAACAAAAATTTCATAATTATGATTTGATGGTATTGTGGCTAACATGTATAATTTTAAATGTAAATTCCATGTACCACATAGTAATGGTTTTAAATGCTCATGTTTCATGAATACAAACAGTTACTAGTCTGTATGTTTTTTAGTTACTGGCCTGCTGGTCACACACACACACACACACACACACACACACACACACACACACACACACACACACACACACACACACACACACACACACACACACATTTTAGACCCAAAGTAATGGATTTCTGCATGTATTAATAATATTGCAACAGCAAGTCAATACACAACAACACAAGAAGAGAGAGAGAGAGAGAGAGAGAGAGAGAGAGAGAGAGAGAGAGAGAGAGAGAGAGAGAGAGAGAGAGCAAACAAGATAGAAAAAGAGAAAGGATTGCTTGTGGGGCTCTTTTAATGCTTTTCCTAGTCTATTTTTTTATCTCTATATTCAAATCACGTTTAAAGTGTATGAAATGCATTTGTATACAGGTACACATTTCATGTGCTTTCCTCACAATTTTGAATAATAAAAAAAGCATACATGTCGTACATATTTGATATTTATCTTTCTAGGCTGTGTAATTGGTTCTCATCAATGTTATTTGTCGGTGTGTGTTTGTAGGTCCACATAGCTTCACTTGGTGGAGCTGTGGCTCTTGTTTGCCAGCACACCATCGAAGGACTCTGGAAATGGCTGTAACACAAAACTCAATTCAGTGGTATCTGAAGAGAATCAGCAGTCCTTGATATATGTAGCAGCGTATTTCATGTGGTTGTTATAATACTTTGTTGTGTTTTTATTACATGCGTTAAGATGAACATAAGACAGTGGTGGGTTTGAGCAACCCATTTCATTTGCATAAATATATGCCATTGTAACAGGTTCAAAAAAGGTGTTTCCACTTGCTTCACTTAATTTTGTGTATAGCCCTTTAATTTTATTCAACCTGCACTCTCCACCCATTGGCTGGTGCTGTGTTGTGTGCTGTGTAGTGAGAGAATAGTTGTGGTGGGTGAGTGATATTTTTAAATAATTGTATCTTATTTTTTGGGGGTGTCAACATGTATTTTGTTTTGCCATGTATGAAGGCGTATTGTATGCTCTCATGCTACCATCTTATATGTGTAGTAATGTTTATTTAATGTTCATCCTCATTATAGATCACGTGTGAGCATGGTTATTGGGACTGTGAGATGGTGTCAGTTGAGTACTTAATTCAACACAACGCAGAGAAAACCCTGTTACACCATATTAAAATGCTGGATATGGCTTTACCATAGTCTTTCTGTATTGTGTGTTTGTATGTGCATGGTTCAGACTTGGAGGTAGTGATAAATAATATTATTATTTAATGATTATAATGATTATAAATAATGATTATTTTGATAATCGACTAATCTAACAATTATTAGAACGATTATTCGACTATTCAGGCGATTATTGCAATGATTAATTATTAGCTCTTAACCGAGTATTCGGCTTGTGTCCCAACTTAAAAGGTTAACAATAAAGAGGACAAAATCATCTTTTAAAAATACCTCTAAATGACATTCACTGAATTAAAGGAAAAAAACAACAAGCTGCGTATTGCCAATTTACTCCATGATAAGAAATGCACAGTGACACATATATTATGATGCAATATGTTTGTGAGCCATCACGTTATAATCTAGATGCAGCAAGCGCGCATGCTCGAAGGACAAGTGACCCCGAAACAGCGTAATCGAGTTTGAAATCATGATTATGCCTAGAGACGCCAATGGCCTGATTCATAGAGTAAAAGGAGTAATATTTTGGTCTGTTCTCACCCAAAAACAATTAGATTGCTTCAAAAGACATGGATTAAACGACTGGAGTATTATTCATTACTTTTATGCTGCTTTTATGTGCTTTCTGAAGCTTCAAAATTTTGGTCACCATTCACTTGCATTGTTTGAACCTACAGAGCTGAGGTATTTTTCCAAAAATCTTTGTTTGTGTTCTGCAGAAGAAAGAAAGTCATACACATCTGGGATGGCATGAGGGTGAGAAAATTAGAGAATTTTCCTTTACATCCTGAAGCCATAGGAGAAGCTTACCATTGTTCATTTTCTAGTTCTTTAGAAAACCTTCTTATTATTGATGCTATAGAAAACTCAGAAATGAATATGCTGATCTGATGAACCAATAATTTAACAACAAACTTGATTAATATCCGAAGAACCATACGGTCAACTGAAAAAACTCTATAGAGCAATAAATGTTTCTTGATAAAAAGAGGTTTATGGTAATACAAAGAACTATTGAAGATTTCATTTATTTTTAAGGGTGTGTGCGGTGTTGAAAATAATCCAATTACAAAGTAATTGGTTACTGTAATCTAATGAATGAATTTTAAGTAAAAAAAGTAGTGTAATGCATTGCATTTTCAGTTCTTTCAATCAGATTACTGTTACTGACTTTCTATTAATGTAATTACTTTTAAGTGCATTGTAGGGTTATGCATATTTCTAATATATAATTATATTAACAAGTCATTGTGAAGGTTGTTGAGTGTATGACTTGTACAATGAACATGGTAAAAATATGTACTTTTTGAATTTGTTGAGTGAAAAAGTGTTTTAAAATAACTTGAATGTAAAGTAATTAGTAATGTGATTACTTTTTCAATTAAGTAATTGGTAACGAGGAGGGAAATTACACCTTTTTCTACCAGAACTCAGGTATAATAGATTGGCTTTTTCATTGAGTGATGGTTGAACTTTCGCTATATGAACCCCCCCCAAAAAATGATGAATTTACTGGATCCGAACACATGCTGTGGTCTTGAAAGCTCTTAATTGCCTTGGGCAAAATTGTCTTGGGGAATGTGACCAGTGGAAAACTTTGTCAAAAGAACAGCTTAATGCTGCTTAACAGCTATTATTTGATTCATGCTGACGTTTGGTCTGCTTTTTCTGGAATATATGATTGTTAATTGGCAGATAGCTTTCTCTTTACCAGTTTCAGTTGGTTGAATGTGTGCTGTGGGTTTTGTCATGCCAGAGTTTGGCATGTCACTTATGGTGTGGTGCAGTGTTTAATTCTCAGGGCTGATAAACAAAGGTTGTTGGTTTGATCCCCACAAAAAGATGAAGCCATAAGGTATTACCATTATGCTCTTGAGCAAGACACTCAGGGTTGGGGAGTAACAGAATACATGTAACGGGATTAGTAACTGTATTCCACTACAGTAATTAGAATACAGTTACATTCAAAAAGTATTTTGATTACTGAAGAGATTACGTTGCATTTTATTGACATTTGTTCCATTTAATATTTAGTCCTTTCAGATGGAAAACATTTATTTTTTTATAGTCAGAAAAAGTTAAGAAAATCTGCCAGTGCTGAAGAAGTAATCCAAAGTATTTAGATTACATTTATGACTTTGAGTAATCTAGCGGAAAACATTACAAATTCCATTTTAAAATATGTATTCTGTAATCTGTAGTGGAATACATTTGAAAAGTAACCCTCCCAACCCTGAAGACACTTAATTGATTAGTTAAATTCAAAATTGTAATTCAATTATTTACTCACACTCATGTCGTTCCAAACCAGTATTCTGTAATTTCTTTTTTAGTGGAACATAAAAGTAGAATTTGAAGAATTCCAAAAAGGACACACACACGCGCACACACACACACACACGCACACACACACACACACACACACACACACACACACACACACACACAAAGCCAGTCAGTTTGACTTGTGCGCTATATTCCAGGTCTTCTAAAGCAATACAATAACTTTAATACAAAAACGCCCATTGGGTCTGCTGGTGTGGCAATAAATTAAGATAAAGATTCTAAAGAAGGTCACTTATTAGAGTGTGATGACAGTTTTGTGTTGCTGTTTATCATCTCTAGAAGAAGAGTCTTTTGTTCATGTAACTCTTTGTTTCCTTATTATACATACCTTAACATACAAAATATAGTATTTTTTTTTTCTGAAGTAACAGCCTTGACATTTCCAACAGTGTTTGATTTTTTTTTTTCAACAAGTTTCACCAATTGATTCTATATTATAGCAGCAATTATTTCAGCATTTGTTAATATGTAGTGTCTATAAGCAGTTTACATTATTGCTCTCAAGGACAATAATTTTTTCTGGCCCCCATTAAGAAAAAAAGGTTGAAGTCTGAGCACTGTGGGTGACCTTGGTTTGAGATGCCACTCAGTTCTGCAAAACATCAAGGCTTAATGGATTTTATATTTGATGTAGATTTATGATTGTTGTAATGGAAGGGTCATGAAAAGGGTCAAAACACAAGTAACAGAACAAACTGTAAACATTTCTGTTGGCTGTGTTGTAGATTACCTAAAATAAGGAATAAGGAAAACCAAGGCGAAATAAGCCAAAGAAGGACAGGAAAGCAAAGGAAATTAAATTACTACACATCTCTCCTTTTGTGGGCGGGTTTGGTTGGTTTACGAGGAAAGGTTTTTATTTTAGGTTACAAACTGGTAATTACAAGGGTATTATGCTATAAATGTGGTTTATGAGGACATTTCTAGTGTCCCCATAATTCAAATCGCTTTTTGAAAATGTAAAATGCAGAACGTTTTTTGTTTCTAGTTGCATAGAATGAACGTTACTACAAACATAATTTTTGCAAACTGACTTTTTTCTGCTGAATTCTACATTTTGTTGCAGTTTACTGAAATTAACACTAGAGGCACTACAACAACTATGCATTTTATTTACTTTCACACAAATCACAACAACGGTTGATTATGACTTAATAAACAAATTTTTTGCTCTGTTACACACTGCTATGTTATGATATTGAAACACCTTTACTGTAATGCATCATTTGAAAAACGATACATTTCAACGCATGTATTATATATTTAAATGTGATTTAGTTTCCGCAGTAGCTCACCTGACTGAGTGTTGGACATTGGACTCGAAAAACCGAGCTTCCTAGTCAAGCACGCATGCTTGACACATGAGTAGAAATGACAAGAAATGCTAGGTTGCACCAGTAAATGTGCTTTTCGCATTTGCTTTTAAAACACTATCAGTTAGGTTTAGGTCAGGGGTGGGGAACCTTTTTTCCATTAAATGGCCATTTGAGTATTTACTAAATTATTCGTGGGCCATACAATTGCTTGCAATTTCTGGGTTGAAATAAATGTACAAAAATTACATGCTCGCACACCAAAAACACTAAAACACTAAAAGTCTGTCTATTATAAAATATTTTGTTTTGTTCAGTGGTGGGCCGTGCATTAAATGTCTAGGCCTTCAGTGTGATTCATGCCATTAAGAAACACCCTATGCCTTTGGGCATCATACATTATGTCGCAGCTAACTAGTAATACCAATTGACATTTTAAAACACGTCCACGCACAAAAGCCAGAACTTCAAAGGACCCTTAATGCTCGATCAAGCCTAATTTTAACTGCAGCATGACTGTTTTGTGAAATGAAAGTCTCCCAAACTTATAATTTTTCATATGACGCTACCAACTTTCCGAGTTGAATGTAACGCAGCACTACTTTTCAAATCTTGATCCGACACTGAATGCTATAGCAGCCTAATTTACACTTAGAAAACTTCTGATGTGAAACAGCTGTCACACTTTCCTTGTAAGCATCAAGGAATACATTCTGACTACATACACTTTTTTTTTCTCTCTATTTGTTTGTAGATTTATTAAGAGTGGAAAGCGATTAAAAATACATGCAAAAAGGTGATTGAGAATGAAAAATATTTATTTGTTTGGCATGTTAGATAAGGCTTTGCTGGCCCTGAGAATTTGCCACTGGTGTTGTTATCATTTAAAATAATTTTTAAGCGTTATTTGAAAGGAATTGTTTTTTCAGGTTCAATCAAGGCCATTTTTTGCCTTTTTAAATTATTTCTCGAATGGCCTCGCAGGCCGGGTATAATGGTCTCGCGGGCCTTATACGGCCCTGAGGCCTGACATTCCCCACCCCTGGTTTAGATTGAAGTTTTAGGTTAGGTAGGTTATGTTTTACTCTTTAAAACCCTTGACTTATATTCACCTGAAAAACCTCGTCTGATTACATAATTTCACTCAATTTTGTGACCCTCCAGCTTGACATTTCACTAGGAAAGTGCAGCTAAACATGTAATTACATAGCACGTAATTTTGTTTTGCAAAATTGTACTACAGTCACGTAATGGTAATGAAACCAGGCAGTTTTTTTTTTTTTAAATAGTAGAGTTTTGGTGCTCATTTGGTGCTTAACACGTTCTAATTTTGGGACTGTGCATTTGCTGCTTTATTGATTGTAAAACTCTAAAACAACAACCTGAAGCAACATACACCATAAAGCATCCCTGTAAAACAAACAAAGCAAATATCAAATAATATCAACATTGATAGGATGGAAAGGTCAAATTCATTCAACATTACTATAGGAGTGCGAGAGAGAAGATCAAATCTATTTGTCTTTTAATTGACATTTGCAGGAAGATTGTAGTACACGCAGGACACATTAAATGGAAATGGATTGGAAAGAGTTTGTGAAATGGGAGAGAGAGTGAGAGAGCTGGACCTTCAGATGCGCTGATCTGTCATACAGAATTGGGCCTGTAGGATTTAAAGGAATAGTTCATCCAAAAATGTAAATCCTCTCATCATTTGTTCACTTTCATTCGATCCCAGATGTGTATGAATGGTGGCCAGACCTTTGAAGCGCCAAAAGTCACAAAGGCAGCATAAAAGTAATCCATACAACTCCAGTGGTTCAATAAATGTCTTCTAAAGAGATTCAGTCATTTTGGGTGAGAGACCAATAAATATTTCAATCCTTTTTTACTATCAATTTCAACTTTCACTTTCAGAATTTGAAAAGTGAAAGTGGATATTTATAGTAAAAAAAATTACTTATATACAATATTGATCTGTTTCCCACCCACACCTATTATATAGAGTGATTTTTGGAGCTTTAAAGGTCTGGTCATCATTAACTTGCATTGTATGGACCTACATAGCTGAAACATTCTTCTAAGAATCTTCATTTGTGTATTGCAGAAGAAATTCATACACATCTGGAATGGCATGAGGGTAAATGATAAGAGAATTTTCATTTTTGGATGAACTATCCCTTTAACGCATGTGAAAGGTTCTGACATAAATCATCCAGGATCCACAGGAAGAAGAGAAAAAATACATTACCTCTTTTCTTATATTTTCAATTGAAAGGGTTAGAGGTGTGGCTTTTTACTGGACCTGTTTGGCATCATCTGCTGAAATATCCATCTTTAGTGGCCTGCAGGCCTCCACAACCAAAACACAAATATGCTCTGATCACAGAAACACAAACAGAAAAACTTGATTGTGTTTCAGAGCTTAATAATAATCCTTACAATTATATAGCGCTTTTCTAGGCACTCAAAGCGCTTTACATAGTATAGGGGGAATCTCCTCAACCACCACCAGTGTGCAGCATCTACCTGGATGATGCAACGGCACCCATAGTGCGCAAGAATGCCCACCACACACCAGCTATTGGTGGAGAGGAGAGAGTAGAGTGATGTAGCCAATTCAGGGATGGAGATTAATACAAGGCCATGATAGATAGGGGCCAATGGGGGGACAATTATTGGCACCCCTAGAAATTCTTATGAGTAAACTATATCTGAAGTATATTCCCAAGAAAAAAAGCCTCTGCTCTCATCCAACAACAAATTCAAGCATGTGTTTGGCGCACACAGAGTGTACCACATGGCCATGGTTAATGCCAAAGGTCTTGGACATCTTGTTTGGATACGTGGCAAATATAAAAACCTTACTGCCTCAGCCAGACAGCTTAAAATGTGCACTGGTTGGATCTTCCAGCTAGACAATGATCGAAAACACATAAAAATCAAAACAAAAATGGTTCACTGGCCACAAAATCTAGGTTCTGCTATGGCCATTCCAGTCTCCTGATCTGAACCCCATAGAAAACCTGTGGGATGAACTGAAGAGGAGAGTGCACCATGTGGACCTCTGAATTTGAAGGAGATTCTAGAGAGATTCTGTATGGAGGAATGGTCTCAGATCACGTGCCAAGTGTTCATTATGCATTATAGGTGAAGAGCTGTTATCTTGGCATAGGGAGGTTGCAAAAAATATTGAATAAAAGGGTGCCAATAACAGTGCCACACATATATTTGACCAAAATATTAAAGTTTGGAAAATAGTCATAATTAGGAATGAGTAGGTGTGTCCAAACTTTGTTAATTAGCTCATGTTAATGGCATGTTGTATTGAAATGGACGATAAACTGTGTGTTGAAAGCATTAAGATTAATGAGACCTTCAGAAATGCAGTCTGTGACATTCAACACATACATGACAATGACCTTTTCAGGATGTGCTGGAGATTACCAGCCATTTTTTGTATGTGTGAATGGAAGGGTCTGTGTTTCCAAAAATCAATGACTTTCATATACACAGCAATACTGAAGATATGGTAACCAAATGTCCCGCTTATATGAGCCATGTCCCACATCCTGATGGAGTTACAGTGGAAATGGAATTTTCTTAGAATCTCAGTTTTGTTTGATTGCTAAAAAAAAAAATGCTTTTTCTATAACGAGAAACCAGCATCAGTGCAAATTGTAGCCTGAAGGTACTAGATAACTGAAGGAATATTCCTGGTTAAATACAAGTTAAACTCAGTCGACAGCTATCGACTTGACCCATCATTTCTTAAAAAAAAAAAAAAGTTACAGTGAGGCACAAACAATGGAAGTGAACGAGTATTATAATATACTAAGTATTTCAAAAGTATGGCCACAAGACAAAAAGCAATATGCATAACATAATTTTAGAGTGATAAAATCGCTTACTAAACTTTTCTGTGTAAAGATGTATCCGATTTCACAAATTAATGATAACATGACACTGTAAACCCTAAAATGACTGTAAAATTATTATTTAAACAACTTTACAACTCAAATAGTTTTAACAGAAGAATTAATGAAAGTGCTTTTATAAAATGACATTTTTACCTTTGAAACCCTGCAAAAATTTTCCAGTTCACTTCCATTGTAAGTGTCTCACTGTAACCTTGATTTTTATTAAAGTTTTTAAAAAAATGAGGGAGCAATTCATCGCCCGGCTACCGAAAGGAACGGTGGAGTGGTTGCAGTGCCAACCAGCGTTACTGGATGAGGTGGTCCAGCTGGCTGAGGACTATATGGCAGAGTATCCTGGGGCCAGTGAGCCCTCTTCTTCTGTCTCTCCTCCCCCCCCCCCCTTTCCTTCCCCCCGTCCTGTTCCTATTGCCCAGAAACGGGGAATTAAGACCCCAAAACTGGTTCCCCAGACCTTGGGACCTTTCAATACACCGGTTACCCCATAGGCTGGTGAATCTGCTGCCGCGGGTATGGGCATGAAGTCTGGGCCGGTCTGCTGGAGCTGCGGGGAATCTGGGCACTTCCAGGACCTATATCCCACCATGGAGGTGAAGATGTTGGTTTGGATCCCTGACATTCCACAGGCCACCCCCAATCGAGCGAGAGCATAATGGAAAGCTGTGAGTATTAAGGGGGGTACATACCAAACCTTGGTGGATTCAGGTTGTAATGAAACCTCCATTCACCAAGGCTTGGTTCAATCTGAGGCTTTGGATACAATCCGGTGGGTGAAGTTAATGAATGAATGAATGTTACATTTATATATCACTTTTCTGACACTACACTCAAAGCGCTTTACACAGTGAAAGTGACTCTCCTCAACCACCACCACAGTGCAACATCCACCTGGATGATGCTACGGCAGCCATAGTGCACCAGTACACTCACCACACACTATTGGTGGAGAGGAGAGAGTAGAGTTATAGAGCCAATTAGTGGATGGGGATTATTAGGAGACCATGATTGAGAAGGGCCAATGGGGGAATATAGCCAGGACACCAGGGTTATACCCCTACTCTTTATGAGAAGGGCTCTAGGATTTGACCACAGAGAGTCAGGACCGTGGTTTAACCTCTCATCTGAACAACAGTGCCTTTTTACAGTATAGTGTCACCATTGCTATACTGGGGCATTAGGACCCACACAGACCACAGGGTGAACACCCCCTGCTGGCCTCCCTAATACCTCTTGCAGCAGCAACCTTAGTTTTCCCCAGGAGGTCTCCCATCCAGGTACTGACCAGGCTCAACCCTTCCTAGCTTCAGTGGGAAACCGGTCTTGAGCTACAGGGTGATATGACTGCTGGCAGGTAGGTAAGGTGAGCACAGGGATATTCAAAATGACCCTTTAGTGATGGTCATCATTCAATTTCAGGGACAAATGCATAGTGTCAAGGCTGCGGTTAGTCTCTGTCTCTCCCATCCACTATATTTGAGTACGAAATGGACGGAATTTAAAACTATATCGAGGGGAATATGTGTGGAATGGTCCTGCAACCAAGCGTATCGGTGTGTGGTTTGCGATTCGCTTGCTGGCGAGGCTGTGCCGAGGCCATCTATGTCAGCACTGCTTCAGGAGGATGCAAGGGAGGGGGAAGTCCCGGCTTCCTCAGCCTTTACAGAATTCCCTGTAGGGGATTTGCCTCTGGAGCAGACGAGAGACGAGACCCTTAGGCATGCATTCGACCAAGTGAAATTAATCGATGATCAATGCCTTCAGCCGGACATTGCACTCTCATACCCGTATTTTTGGATTATCAAGGAGTGGATTTATAGAGTGATACAGGACACTCAGACAAAGGAGGATATAACCCAATTATTAGTACCGAAGACAGCTCATTATAATCCAATGGCAGCAGGGCAGGAAAAAACACTGAACCGTCTATGTGCCTGTGCGGAGATGTTCGCAGGTGGTGTGCGGCATGCCGTGTATTTCAGCTGGTGAATCTACCAGCCACCCCAAAAGCATCATTGAGTCCCCTTCCATTGATTGAGGTCCCCTTCGAAAGAATTGATATGGACCTTGTCAGGCCATTAGAATGGACGGCATGCAAGCAACGCAATTTCTGAAAGCAGTGCCTCTGCGCAACATCTCAGCATGAAGTGTTACAGATGCACTCTTCAGAATTATCTCCTGAGTGGGGATTCCGAAAGAAAACCTCACTGATCAGGGCACTATGTTCATGCCACGCACACTACATGAACTGTATGAATTATTGGGGATTAAATTGATTCGGACCAGCATTTACCACCCATCAAACCCTAAAGAACATGATTCAGATATTTGTGCATGACGACACTCGGAATTGGGACAAGTGGCTCAAGCCCCTATTATTTGCAGTTCGAGAGGTCCCGCAAGCCTCCGTGGGTTTTAAAATGATTGTATATGCGCCGACTGTGCGGCGTGCTCGTCATCCTATGAGAAAATTGGGAGGAGGGACATTCAAACAGAAAAAACTCAATACGTTCTTGAACCGAGAGCAAAACTCCACACACTGAGGCAACTAACACAGGAGAATTTGTTCCTGGCTCCAGGCCGTCAAGCTGGCTGTATAATAGGGGCACTCGACTACAGGAATTTACACTGGGAGATAAAGTCCTTGAATTGCTCCCCACATTGAGCTCTAAATTACTCACCAAGTGGCAAGGGCCATTTGAGGTCACACAGCGAGTTGGGGATATCGATTATTGATTCGACTGAGTTATTGATTAACTTCTCGATCGGTTTGGTGCAGCTCGCTTTTATTCAACACTGGATTGGAAGAAGGGACATTGGCAGATCCCCTTAACACCCATGTCCCGTGAAAAAAAGGCATTTTCTTCACCGTTTGGATTACACCAATTCCTGACCCTTCCAATCGGGTCCCCGGCTACATATCAGCGGCTCATGAACATAATCCTCAGACCGCATGCTGCTCACGCCGCAGCATCTGAGGGCTGTCCTGAGGTCATTGAAAGGGGTGTGACTCATTGCAAACTGAAAGAAGTGACATTTGGGTGGGTGGAATTACGGTATCTGGGCTTCCACTTGGGTCATGGGAAGGTGTGGCCCCAAATTGATAAGACTGCAACGATTGCAGCCTGCTCAAGATCTAAGACCAAAAAGGAGGTGAGACAATTCCTGGGGCTGGCTATTATCTTAGGTTTGTGCCTATCTAATCGACCATCACCCGCCCGCTGAATGATCTTACTAAAAAAGAGCACCAGATCCGGTCCAGTGGATGGAGCCACGTCAGCAGTGGTTCACGTGGGTGAAAGCTGCACTTTGCAGTGGGCCATTATTGCACTCTTCTGACTTCTCTCCCTTTTATCTTGTAGATGGACACATCGGACAGGGGGTTGGGAGTGGTACTGTCCCAGTTGGTGGAGGGAGAGTGCCCCGTGCTGTACATTAGTCGAAAGCTCTTGCTGAGGGAGACTAGGTACAGCACGACTGAGAAAGTGTGTTTGACCATCGAGTGGGCGGTCCTCACCCTCTGGTACTATCTGTTGGGGCGTGCTGTCACCCTCTGTTTAGACCACGCCCCGACTCCATTTGCTCCATCGCATGAAGGATGCCAATGCGCATATCACCCATTGTGATTTGTCTCTCAATCTTTTTAAGTTTGAGGTGGTCCTCAGGCCGGGGGCGCAGATGGCTGTCACAAATTTCCTCTCCAGAAATGGGGGTTGGTGACAGGCTAGATGACTCCCTGGCCTGCATGTCGAATTGTACTTGGTGTTATTGATTTGTGAGTCATTTATTTAATTTCTCATTTATGCTGGAATTGAGAGCATGGTCATCAATAACTATTGCCAATTACAATATTACAGTTACAAAAAGGCAGAAACATTTCAGTTAAATATAATAGTCATCAAACATTGTTAAAGGGATAGTTCACTCAAAAATTAAAAACATATCTCATCATTTTCTCACTGTCATGCATCCCAGATTTGTATGACTTTCTTTCTTCTGCTGGACACAAAAAAGATTTTTAGAAGAATATCTCCACTTTGTATGTCAATACAATGCAAGTGAATGGTGGCCAGAACTTTGAAGGTCCAAATAGCAATTAAAGGCAGCATAAAAGTAATTTGTATGACTCCAGTGGTTAAATCCATGTCTTAAGAAACTATAAGATAATAACGTGACAATAAAGTGATTTGATTTGATTTGATTTGATTTGATTTTTAGATACGTGTTGGTGAGAAAGAGATACAAATTTAAGTCCTTTTGTACTATAAAATCTCCACTTGCACATTCTTCTTTTGTTTTTGTCAAATCACGTTATTCTTGCATATTTCCACCTACTGGCAGAGCGGAGAATTTATAGTAAAAAGGGACTTAAATATTGATCTGTTTTTCACCCACACCTATCATATATCACTGGAGTCTTTTGGTTTACTTTTATGCTGCCTTTACATGCTTTTTGGACCTTCAAAGTTCTGGTCACCATTCACTTGCAATGTATGGACCTACAGAGCTGAGATATGCTTCTAGAAAGAAAATCATACACATCTGGAATGGCATGAGGGTGAGTAAATGATGAGAGTAATTTTGTATTTATTTTTGTTAGCCGATATGACAGTGGCCTTGTAATTTATACTGACTTCAACGTGGATGAATCATCATGTAAATATTCATTTATTCATTATGCACTGTTGAAATACCCTGGACTAGAAGTTACCAATAAATGTGGTTACCAAAACTGAAGAACTGTTCTGTACATATATTCAATTCAGTTTCAATTGTATAGCGCAATTTACTATACATATCATTTCAAAGCAGCATTTCATATTTAAACTCTCATCTTAAATCTTAAATTAAAAAAAGTTAATGTCCATTTGCCAACCACTTATAAACATGGTGGTCATATGGCAAGCCCTTTAAAATTTCTGTTTACATTCCTGAAGGCAAATCATTAACTCCTCTGCTCCAGATCTCCTTCATTTGATTCTTGCGGGTCGATCAGACAGTATATCCATTGCTTGTGATGGGTGATCACAGCAGTCCAGAATGACATATCCTGCAGCAAATTTGGGCTCTTTATGTCAGTATATTCCATCATGTGTGAACAGATAGCGAGATGGAGGTCGATGTTACCAGGTGACTACAGGGTATGTATCATCGACCAATATAGTTTTCATTTAGTTTGGCAAAAAAAAATGTCCTATAAGTTGAATAGCCTTTAACACCTTTTTCACGTATCTTCAATGCATATGGTTTTATTTTGACAGTATGGATACAGCATGTGTAAACCTATTGGATATTCATTCAGAGTGGGAGGGAAATCAATATGAATTTTATGGAAGACATACACATTTTATGCATTGTTGTGTGTTGCATGTTGGCAAAGATAGACTGAGACAAGACTGCTCATGCCCTCTGAAAGTTTCTATTGCTGTCATCTGCATAATGGCTGATCAGTAATGCCTTTAACAAAATATAATTTAGAAAAGCATAATCAGTCAATAAATGATGCTTCAATATGAAACTCTATGGGGTGTTTACAGTTCTGCATTGATTTTTCTTTCCTCATATGGAATAATGTTTGTTTCAGAGGGGTTGGGGGAATAAAGTGGGCTGTGTAAACTAGAGATTAATTCATATCTGCTATATCAAGTAGGAAAAACATACAGAAAATAGACTTAAAATAAAGCGAATTCAAGATGGATATATGAACAACATTTTACATGAAATATGTCATGCCATGTTATGCACTATTTTTTAAGTGGAACCAATGGCAGTCTTGGCTCACTTGGTGATTTGTAACAACTTAGTAGTTCTATAAAAGTGAAAGACAAGTTAGTTTTGTAATAAAGCTTTTGTTAAATCTGCAATTTTTCTGTTGTTAAAATACTTTGATGCCAGCTTAATATGCAGAGACAACTATAATTAAACCACTCGTAGGCTAATTTCACCCAAAAATATAGTAATCGTACCTGTGACACCATAAAAGAGTGGCTAATGTCTGCCTTATAAAACCTTATACAACAGAGTCATAGAAAAGTTCAGTTTAATAAGTTTCCTTTTCAACAACTTGCCTTTTATTATTTGCCTGTTTCAGCCTGATCTCATTAAAATTGCATGACTGTGAATCATTACACATATCACAGCAGTTCCGTGGTGAAATGTCCACTGTGTGGTGCTTAAAGTGAGTTAAATGACCTCACAAACAGATGAAATTTTCTTCCTACACTACACTACACTACACTACACTACACTACAACTTAAACCTATACCTAATCTATAGTCAGGTTTGGGAGGGTTACTTTTGATTACATGCTGTAAAATGTCATTTGTAATGTATTCCATTAGATTACTCAAGGTCAGTAATGTATTCTAAATACTTTGGATTACTTCTTCAGCTCTGGAAGATTTTTTCACTTGTTTTGACTATAAAAACTCTGCCAGTACAGTAAGACAAAATACAGATGTTAAAAATACATTCTCTGACAAACCTAAATATCTTATGCAGTGTTATTTCTAAAACAAGATCAATCAAATTTTAGATTGCATAATTTACAATTATTTACATAATTGCATTTTTCCATCTGAAAGGACTAAATATTAAATGAAACAAATGACAATAAAATGCAAAGTAATCTCTTCATTAATCAAAATACTTTTTGAATGTAACTGTATTCTAAATACCAATGATTAAAATTGTAACTGTAGTGGAATACAATTACTTACCCATTACATGTTTTTCCTTACTCCCCAACCCTGCCTATAGTGCCATAAAAAACAAGTGTAAAATAAAAAACGCAATTTCTGAAGCAACCACATAATTTTGTGGTTCTTTTTATGACACTTTCAGCTCATGTGTCGACTTGCATGTTTTTTCAGGACTCGTACCCTGATCCTTTTCATCAGTTGAGCTACTGCGCAACAAGCTATTGTGCTTGAACAAGCTTGTGAATGTAGTTAGTAACTTAATACAAAAATTTAAATGTATCAAGTCATGCACTACAGATGGAGTGTTTTGATGTCATAAGATAGCGTTGTGTGAGAAACAAGGCGAAAAGGGTTGAACTGAAAATCTACCGTATTACTCCTGATTTGTTTGACAAAACATAAGTTGTTATTATAGTGCCTCTAGTGGTCATTTCACCAGGAAACTGCTGCGATACAACGAGCCATATCATTTTTTTTTTTTTTTTTTTGCTGAAATGGAAGTATAGCAACGTTATTCTATGAGATCAGGTTGCCTTGTTTATCATCAAGATTTGAACAATCCTGACAGAAAGGTTAGGGTAACTCAGATAACCACTGACAATTGTAGTGAGCAGAATAGCATCTCAGAATGCACAACATGGCGAACCTTGAGGTGGATAGGCTACAACAGTAGAAGACCACGCCGGGAACTTTATTAGGACCATAGTGTTCCAAATAAACTGCTTAGCTCAAAATAACTTTTAAAAGATTATTTAACAAATTATACACTATCAATCAATCAATCAAAGTTTATTTGTATAGCACACTTAAAAACAACAAATGTTGACCAAAGTGCTGTACAAAACTGACCAACATGTAATAAATAGTATAAATAAAATAAAAATAACACCTTAAGATGATAGTGCACAATATTTTACAATGACTCATAAGCAAGGGAGAACAGGTGGGTCTTTAGATTAGACTTAAAAAGATCTAAGGTTGGACAAGACCTAATCAATATTGCCAAATCATTCCAGAAGCGAGGGCCCATGACAGATAAAGAACGATCACCCATAGTTTTAAGACGAGTCCTTGGAGCACACAACAGTAGACTCTTGAGACAAAGTCCTTGGAGTCTGATATTGATGGAGAAGTTTGGAAATATAAAGTGGTGCCAGCTCATGGAGGCACTTATATACCAACAATAAAATCTTAAACTGAATCCTGTATGAGACAGGTAACCAGCGCAGAGAAGCCAGGACCGGAGAAACAATGTCATATTTCCTAGTTCCCGTCAGGAGCCTTGCAGCTGCATTTTGCAAAGTCTGAAGACGAGATAGTGATGCTTGAGATACACATAAATAAAGTGCATTACAATAATCCAATCTAGAAGAAATAAAAGCATAGATTTAATCTCCATATCCTTTAAAGATAAAAAGTCTTAATTTTGATATTTGTCAGAGTTGGAAAAAAACACCTCTAACCACAGCCTTTATATGTTTGTCAAATTTTAAATGAGAGTCAAAAATGACACCAAGGCCTCTGTATGAAGATTAGAGGCCAAAGGCCCTAAATGACTAGTCAAATAATTAAAAGGATCAATTTTGCCAAAAAATAAAACTTCTGCCTTAGAATCATTTACTTGGAGAAAATTAGACGCCATCCATCTTTTAATATCTTTAAAACAACCCATCAAAGATTATATTGCAGAATTATCAGTGGATTTCAAAGGCAGATAGCACTGAATATCATCTGCATAACAATGATAATCTATTTTATAGTTACAAAAGATAGACTGTAATGGTAATATATATAACGAGAATAAAAGTGGTCCCAAAATAGAGCCTTGAGGTACTCCACAGTTGATAGAAGCAGAGGCAGAAGAATGATTCCCAATCTCACCTGAAAATGATCTCCCCTTAAGATAAGAAAATAACCACTCAAGGGCAGTATCTTGAAGGCCCACCCAATTTCTTAACCGATCCAAAATAATTTTGTGATCAATGATGTTAAAGGCTACGCTGAGATCCAGGAGAATTAGAATGGCACTTTTACCTGAATCAACCGCCAGCAACAGATCATTTGTCACTTTGATAAGAGCAGATTCTGTGCTATGTTTGACTTTAAAACCTGACTGATATTTATCCATAATACCATTACTCTGCAAAAATCCTGAAAGTTGATCGAAAACAACCTTTTACAAATGCTTACTGTCACCTTTCTGGGGATCAATGAGACGGGATATGCATTTATGTGGTAAAACAGATGAAGTCAGCCGTTAAGGTACAGCTGCTGGATCTGGCAAGTCATCAATTCCTAATAAAAAAATCAGATGAATATTCATGAGAGACAGGTGGGTATCTATTAGATCTAAAATGAAGTTGTCTTTCAGAATATCAAGTACTTTTCAGCGTTAATAACCTAAAAAGAGGTTCAATGTCACGAGGAGATAACATCAAACAAACAACATGTTCAACATTAGCTTTTGTCTTTCATACCCTAATTAATAGATATTGAGATAAATGTGCAGAGATAAAGATTCTCAGAGTAATATAACAGTCCTGTGATATTAGGAGAATGGAAATTCTCATGCTAGAAAGCATTTTATTAGATTAAGTGTGGATACGCCCCTGAGTGCATGTTGAGATCAATATTTCTGTCCATTTTCTGAGAGAAAGACAGAAAGAAAATGTATTTAAGGATGTATTCAGAATCTGCACTGAAAGAAATTACTAGTAAGATTTAATTTATGTTTATTTTTCAAGATTTTGCACACAGTTTTCTAAATAAATGTTAATGTTATACACACACCTAAAGGATTATTAGGAACACCATACTAATACTGTGTTTGACCCCCTTTCACCTTCAGAACTGCCTTAATTCTACGTGGCATTGATTCAACAAGGTGCTGAAAGCATTCTTTAGAAATGTTGGCCCATATTGATAGGATAGCATCTTGCAGTTGATGGAGATTTGTGGGATGCACATCCAGGGCACAAAGCTCCCGTTCCACCACATCCCAAAGATGCTCTATTGGGTTGAGATCTGGTGACTGTGGTGGCCATTTTAGTACAGTGAACTCATTGTCATGTTCAAGAAACCAATTTGAAATGATTCGAGGTTTGTGACATGGTGCATTATCCTGCTGGAAGTAGCCATCAGAGGATGGGTACATGGTGGCCATAAAGGGATGGACATGGTCAGAAACAATGCTCAGGTAGGCCGTGGCATTTAAACGATGCCCAATTGGCACTAAGGGGCCTAAAGTGTGCCAAGAAAACATCCCCCACACCATTACACCACCACCACCAGCCTGCACAGTGGTAACAAGGCATGATGGATCCATGTTCTCATTCTGTTTACGCCAAATTCTGACTCTACCATCTGAATGTCTCAACAGAAATCGAGACTCATCAGACCAGGCAACATTTTTCCAGTCTTCAACTGTCCAATTTTGGTGAGCTCTTACAAATTGTAGCCTCTTTTTCCTATTTGTAGTGGAGATGAGTGGTACCCGGTGGGGTCTTCTGCTGTTGTAGCCCATCCGCCTCAAGGTTGTGCGTGTTGTGGCTTCACAAATGCTTTGCTGCATACCTCGGTTGTAACGAGTGGTTATTTCAGTCAAAGTTGCTCTTCTATCAGCTTGAATCAGTCGGCCCATTCTCCTCTGACCTCTAGCATCAACAAGGCATTTTCGCCCACAGGACTGCCGCCTACTGGATGTTTTTCCCTTTTTACACAATTCTTTGAAAACCCTAGAAATGGTTGTGCGTGAAAATCCCAGTAACTGAGCAGATTGTGAAATACTCAGACCGGCCCGTCTGGCACCAACAACCATGCCACGCTCAAAATTGCTTAAATCACCTTTCTTTCCCATTCTGACATTCAGTTTGGAGTTCAGGAGATTGTCTTGACCAGGACCACACCCCTAAATGCATTGAAGCAACTGCCATGTGATTGTTTGATTAGATAATTGCATTAATGAGAAATTGAACAGGTGTTCCTAATAATCCTTTAGGTGAGTGTAAAATGAAGTAAAATCTACTTAACTTCATGATATATAATATTGATTAAAGTGAGTGAGTACATTTAATTTAAACATTTCAGTTAATACAGTAACATTTACTTGCTAATCTGAAATTGAAATGTACATTTTATTGGAACATTTCACATTTTGAACTATCCTTATAAACACGTTTAATCATGTACCACATGACACACAGAAGCCTTCCAGAGGAAAATATAATGCATGCCATGTAGTATATTAGACCGCATCATCTTGCATTACAGGCAATAAAACTAGATACAGTATGTGACTGTGCATTCAGTTTTTTTTTTTTTTTTATGATGTCATTGTTGTTTGATTATGATGAGTGAAAGTGTGTCTTTGTATCTATTTGAAACCGCGCTGCTGCCACTTGCCAGGACACTATTGTAAAAGAGATTTTAAATCTCAAGGAGTTTTTATCCTGGTTAAATAAAGGTTTGAATGAATGCAGACCTCAACACTTGGTGCGCAAAACAGGATGACGATAACAATGAAAAGGTAATTTAAAATTAAAAATCATGAACAGGTCATTTTAGGTAGAAAATGTACTTCAGACTTCCCAAATCAAGAAGTTATCAAATGTGAAGTGAAACCATGCAAACTCATTCATTATTTAAGCCTGTGCATGCTGAGAACACCAGCTGTGAAAAGTTAAGTAAAATTTACTTTTTTTATTTACATTTGAAATACAGTCAAATTAGAAGGTTTTCTACTTTAAGACTGATACATGATGACGCATTAGATGGCCTCAGAGCTAATGGACGGATTTAAAGCAACAAAAAAAACTTTTTTGAAACATAATGGAGAATTTTGATTAATCAACAATTAAATATGTCACATTGTCATTTAGAATAATGTCTAAACAGCAAGCAAAAGTGGCTGAGCCGTTTTGAATTTTCGCCCCACTGTTTTGAAATAAATAACAAAAATAATACATTTAAGCCAAGGTAGGGGTCACAATTACCTCTCCAATAAATGTATAAACTTGAGTTATATGTGAAGAAATAAATCATTATTTCTAAGCAGATGGCTGTTATGTTCTTTAATAATGTGATCAGTTTGGGCTGTGCTGTCTGGTGTTCGTACTCTCTGTCAGTGTCTGTCTCAGTCTTCTACTCTGCGTGTCTGTAGGTGCTGCTGATTTGCAGATTGGCCATTTCTGATTGTGCGCCTTTAAAATCCCCATGTTGCCTTTCGAATGTGAGCTGTTGTGGCTTTAAGCCGGTCACACTCCTCCACCAGCTGCCAGACCAATCAATCCCTCATGCTCTCGAGCTGAGATTTTGTTACATTGTTGCTCTTCAGTTTTCTGAGCCATAGCAGTTAGATTTGTATGGGTGACCTGCCCTGTTAATTTGATATTGTTTGCTCTGTTACTGTTAGTGAAGTTAGGTTTGTTAAATTGTATTTTTCTTTTCTTCTTCCAGGTTAGTTATCATTTTTCTTTCTAGAAATGTTTTATTTATTATTTTGGGCCAGGGGTCACCCTTAAGCTCATACCTACTATGCATATTTTTGTTACATCTTTGGAGATCATTATTTTTAATAAATAAACAATATTGGATCTTATCACTGTTGTCTGGGGTTTCTTAGCCTGATGGATGAGCAGGGAGAACACCTTCCTTCACCTTGTTGCGTCCCACCCCTTGGAGATGTAACATACTTTTGAGTCTGGTTTGGCTTGTTTGAGAAAGTCTGTGATTTTTTAAATGTTTAATTGACCATGAGTTGGACTGAGCTATGGGCATATTCGTGGTTCTGTTCTTTTCTGTTCAGACGGCTGTTGTTTATTATGTTCCTGCCTAAACACATGAAATGGAATAGGGAGAAGAGAAAGTTTGGGCAGGGCTTTGTTCAGCTCTCTGCCAAAGGAAGCTGTTCATTCATTACTCTACTTTGTGGGAAGGTTTTTGCATTGATGATTTTCGTCTCCAGAGCCAGATGGTGCTAGGAAGCATTGCTGTCACATCTCTTCCAAAACCATGAGAGGCAGACAGGACAAGTTCATCATCCCCAGCCATCACAAACACTCTTGCTTTTCATCTTCATGGACTCTGGTGAGACACGCCAGTCCAGAGTTTTGCTGCCAGCCGTTGTTTCTCAGAAATTATTGTCTGGCATTAGAATGCTGTGAACAGATAGGGGAGAACGGGGATAGTTGTCACACTCTTCATTACTTCAGTAATTCCAGTAACAGGAGGGTGAGTAAATGATGCCAGAATTATGGGTTGAACCTTTTAAAGTCTTGGCAGCAAAACAAATATGTTGCACATTTCCTCTGTTATTGCCCAGGGAAAAAACACAGTGTATCAAACACGCGTTGACTCAAGGAGGACCACAAGCCAATGTACTTAAATCTCCTTGTTATTTGTTCATATCTTGGAAAAATAAATGTACATTAAGTTTATAACAGTGAAAAAATAATGTGTATCCTAATGACTGCCTTTTTATTAAAGCTCTTTTAAAGTCACCTTTTCAACAGCAAACTACAAATACATTCAAAGCACATAAACATGTAGTTATTCGATCGGACTGTGCACAAAGTTCGGATCTCTCACCTATTATCTTTTTTAGCAACTACAGAAAGCAAGTTGCTTTGTTTTTTTTAAAAAGGGGTATTCAGTAGTTCTCTAGCTAGTGTTAGCAAGGCTCTTCGTGAACTTTAAGTACCGAAATGTCAGTGGTGTCAGACGCTGTTCTGGCATCTTTCGACGTGGATCAGCATGATCATCTCTGCTGCCCCCGCCAGCTTTGGAATATTATTTGCATCTGGAAAATGTCGGAGATTGAGGCAATTTCTAAGGTTATTTACTACTACTATAATATAATTGCAATAATCAATCAGAAATCAAGTGAACATGCTTCTTCTGTTAAGGACAGATTACTGTCCCCAAATTGTACTAAATTACAGTATATAGTCTTTTAATTCCAATAGACCTAATTTATAAAATGTGGCTTTTCATAAGTAAAAATGGGGGAATTTTTGCAATTTTTGCAATGCTAATTTTAAAATTTTCTGAAGAAATGCATGGTCCCTGCCTATGCAAAACTTGCCATCATGATGCTAGGGTGCTCTAAGCAGTGGTTTAGCCAAGGTTGGGTCAGGGTGGGCCTGGTCCCACCCAAACTAGACCCAGGCCCACAGCAGTATATTAGAGATTATTCTTTGACTTCAAATATATATTTATAAAATAGTTTAAAAAATGCAGACATTCTGATTTCTGAAAGTGTGAAAAAACTGTTTGAATGTGCCATTTCTCCCTTGTTAAAGAAAATTTGGGTAAAAAGAAATTTGGGCGAAAAATTGACCCATCCATTTTTATTGAGGCCCACCCAAAAGTAATTTCCCGGCTACACCTTTGGCTGTAAATGGTTGCCGGGACCACATACATGTATGGATATATGGTTGCTAAGATTTTTTTTTGTGTGTGTTGCTTTGTGGTTAGGGACAGGTTATGACTTGGCCCCGGGGCCAATTATTTCCAAGGGCCCCCTTCCAAAAGTTGTTGACCCCCGGGTAGTCAAGGGCCCCTGAGCACTAGCCCCATTGGCCTGGTCGGTAATCCGTCCCTGTTTGTGGTAGCTAGGGTGTTCTGATTCTTTTCTATGGCATTGTAAAGTGGATAAATGATGTGATGCTCATGTTTTTAAATTTATTTATTGGGCTCTATTGTTACATTTAAATTAGTCGATTTAACGCAATTAATCGCAATGCCCGCAATGATATGGAAGATTCCTGAGAAATGCAAGCTTGTAGTACCACCTGTTTAGTCCAGAGGGCAGTAAGTGAAACTTCAGCTGTGTGGCAATGCACAGTTTATACAGTGAAGAAAAACACCCTTGAGCAGCAGAACAACACAGACCTGCGTTACGTTCTTGCATTCAAAACACTTGATGGAGCGCCCAATCCGAACTAAGAGATCTCAAGATGTGTTCTAAGTATTAAAGGGTTACTTCAGGATTTAGCATTAAGCTTTGTATCAGTAGAAAACCAGTAGTATTTTCTAATTACCGAGCTCCCCCCACTCATATCCCCCTGAGACGAGAGATTTATTTATTTTTAGTCTGGAAAAAATCCTCCGATGACGCAAAAATCGTCATTTTGCGTCATCGGAGGATTTTTGGTCCAGAGGCTTAAAACTACAGCCAGTATTCCGCACGTTTTCACCACGCCCATATGGGGCGGGATCTCACTCACAGAATGTGAAGATAGTGTCAGCCATCTTTCTGTAGAAGCTAAGAAAACAGGCTCTTGCTCTGTGTAGAAAGTTTGTATACAAGTAGACTAATCACGATGGCGGAATGTAGTTTTGAAGTTGAAATGGCAGAAGGGGATTTCGAAGATCTGTTGCGAGAATCTGATGCTCGCGCTACCTGTACGAGCCGCAATACAGCGATGAACAGAGGCTGGAGCAGCTGCTGTAGCAGGGGAGCAAAACCTGCTTGGCAGGCAGGAGGAAGAGAGTGTTAAATTATATTCAGACTCGAGTTGGGGCGGACTGGTGGTGTCAGTGCTCTCGCTGTGCGCCTATGGAAACAGATAGAGAGTCCTATTGCTGTCGCGAATTTCAGCGATACTGGACGAGATCGCTGAATCCGCTGATGAAACTGCACCGATAACATGAGCATGTATAACTGAGCACCCAAGTTTTGTATCACACATGGACAGGGGAGTCCTGGAAACTTATTTTAGGATCCCGAAGATAAATTGGAAACGCCAGCCAAAGCCCGCACGGACAAACGGACGGCTTAGTGTAAAGTGAGTATTTTGTTTGTTTTTCTTTTTTGTTACTAAGACGTCATGTACAGAGTTTGGACACACGGAATTATAATGTTCTTCCCGCATAGTCAGTCAATTTATCAACTAACTCACGATTTATAGAGTCACGATGTAGCATAGTTGTATCATATTTTCAGATACTGCCGCCTGTAACCGGTAGGCGTGGTTTGGGAGTGGCCTCGTAAGGGCAGCAAAGCAAGTGCATTCTGGGAGTTGTTGTCTTTCAGCCACATGTGTAAAAAATACATTTTCTGCCTTTTCTCTGTCTAGAATGCTTCAAATTCAAAAATAATTTCACATTTATACTATATAAATGACCAATTTTAAATACACATTCATCTTCCCAGAGGTGAAGTATCCCTTTAAACTATATTTAACTTGACACAGTGACCTAAAAATGTATGTTTATGACACTTCAAAAGCATGTCTGACGCAGGTGTAAATTAACGGGTCCTTAAACAAGCCCTCATAATAAACCTTGAACTGATTGACAAATTCACTTGTGAAATGGATTGCTGTGAACTGTATGTTAATGATTGACTTATGTTCAATAATATGGTAGTAAACAATACATTGTATTCTAAAGTCGCTTTTTATATTGTCTAATTAATGATTAACTCTTCTGCTACAAGAATGTAATGCATTTTAATTATCTATCTATCTATCTATATATATATATATATATATATATATATATATATTATTATTATATTTTTTTTAATATTTAAAGATAACTATGTATCATTATTTCATCATTATATATTGAATTATATTTATACGAGGTGCATTCTCAGCAAATATTTGTATAAGTATGCAATTAAATGTGATTAATCACGATTAATTAATCGGGACACCATGTAATTAATTCAATAAAAAATTTGAATCGATTGACAGCCCTAATTTAAATACATTAAATATGCAATTCACAATAAACAATTACTTGAATACACCTCAACTATGATCAATATGTTTTATCATCACCTCACCTTTTCAATTACTGAGTTCAAAGTAATTTTTTATATTTTTTCTGCAGCTTAAAGTAAAACATTTGTTAGTGTAACTATCCGTAGGCAGTAAAATAAAGAAATAAATAAGAAAGTAATCATTAAAAGCTGAAAGTCTTGGAAAAAAAAGAAATGTTGGAATAAGTACTGCAATAATATTTTGCTATTTCTTTGTTAAAGAAATTAATAGATTTTGGTTTAAAAATAAACGAAAGGAACAATTTGACATTTTTATGAAAGGCACATTTTGTTCATGTCAAATAGAATAACCATAAAAAAACTTCTTGATATTTGTATATATATACTGTATATATATACTGTATATATATATATATATATATATATATATATATATATATATATATATATATATATATATATATATATATATCTCCTTCTGAAATTAATTGTGTTCACTCACATTTACATTTGTATTTACATTTGTAGATAATTAAATATTTATTTTTTAAAATGTATAAAACCAACATGGACACAAAGAAAAAAGAACGTATACAAACCAACATGGACACCTAAGTATGGTTTTCTGTATGGTGCTCTATGGTGTTCACAGATTTTAGCTAAGGAAAAGTCCACTTGCTGACTCCAATTACACTGTAAGATCAGTCTGACATGTCACACAGTCATGGTTTTCACAGGCTCTCTTTTCTTCTCTCATCTTTCTGTTTCTTGTCTTCTATCTTTTCCTGTGTATTCATGAGATGATGGTGATTTTTCATGATCATCGGACATTAAATTTTCTGCACCTCCGACGAGGCAGTGATGCTTCTTCTATTCCACCCATTTTCTCTGGGGTAATTACTTTCTGTCACTCCGTCTCACCCTCCTCATCTGCTCCCATTTCCGTTCCATCATTCCAATCAAATCCCTCTCTTTTTCCATCCAGCTATCACGGAGGAGCAAGAATTGGCCCCCTTCAAACACATATGAATGAATCTAGGCCTTCAGATTTTTATGCTGTTTACCAAAGCGTATTGGTTGTCAGTCTGAAAGAATGAGAGAGGAGAAAGATGAGAGATCCAGAGACGAGGCAGGCCCTCTCTAAACATCAGTCACTATTAGCTTGTCACTCTCCATCTCCTCTTGGCTGCAACCTCAAGCCAATCATCAGGCCAAGATTTGAGAACACTCATGCAGATCATTTTGGTGAATAGGCTCTTCCCTTCCCTTTCTGATAAAAATGGACCTTAGTCAGACTAGCGCCATATTTCATTTTTAACTGTAATGAAAATGAGGCATTGAGGGATTGAAATACCCTCAAATTCAATGTGTGGTACTGTTGTTTAAATCAGTGTTGATCAGCTGATGAAACACTGAAAATAAATCTTTCCAAAGAATTTCAGTAAACACGAGTTGTGAAAAGTAGATATGATCTGAGACCTATAAAGCATGGCATTGTACAGACTGTAAGTATATTTCTCACAGTCTATATTTCAAGATGTGTTTGAACCAGTGCAGGTGAGATTGAGCAGAAGGTCTTTATATGAAGATGGTTTGGGAATGTATTGAGCTCATTTCAAATAATCCATGTTGATCTTAGTTTACAGTATATGCATTTGCCCCTCTTTTGAATCTGGTGGAAATTTTGCATGAGAATGTTTGCATCAAACATAAGAATGAACACTTGTACGTGCTTATTTGTGAAGCTGCTGCCCTCAGAAACATTAAATTAATTTAACAAGGGGTATTCTATCTTATTTTTCTTTTCTTTTTTTTGCACCTCTTTCCACCAACATTAAATTTAGTACTCTAAATTAACATTCCCAGACACACTCATCAGAAGAAGCTCTTTATACAGTTGATTTTGAAGATGTTTCTTTGACCCGTCAATACCCAAGATATCACAAACCTGAGGCTGTATCCACACATCATCAACCAGTTCTGCATCTATTATGACATTTTCAGAAGAAGGGTGAATGTACACTGCAACACCACAGTTACCACAATATAAACCATTGCAAAGCATTCTACAGTCATACAGCATCAGTTAGTTCACCCAAAAAATATAATTCTCTCATAATTTACTTGCTCTTAAATTGTCTGTATGTGTGTTCTGCACATGCATAAAGTGCGAGGAAGTGTAAGCTACAAATCATGGACACTGCAGATGTCAAGATTTATAGTGAAAAAGGCATATAGTGTTTCTGATCCAAAACTGATTGTATCTCTTCAGAAGACTTGGATAAAACCACTTGAGTTGCATGGATTACCTTTATGTTGCCTTTATGTTCTTTATGGAGCATGAAATGTAGGACCCCATTGACTTGCGTTGTATGGATCAATATCTTTATTCACGTGTTTGTTTGCCCATATAAACTTTAAGCTATTAAGGTTAAACTTATTTGGCTTGCTGTCCACGGAGGAGGGGCTCGATGAAGCAGCTTCATCTCAAGCTCTGAATTATCTAATTATTTTTTCAAACAACAGTAACTGAGAAAATGGTTGTGTTGATACGACAAAGCAATTACAAATATAATTCATAATAGTGTCCAAAAACATCTCCAAGTGTCCCAAAGCTTCTCCAAACAAATAAAATATAACAATTGTACATAAGAACTAATTCCACATGCAAACACAACAATGACTAAAGGTTTGCATAGCATGCAGACATGATTTTAGTATAGACTTTTGACTACATTAAATATGTGCCATTTACTTGTTGCCATCTCCTTGTGACCATATTTAACATAGTGTTTTGTGTGTATTATCTAATGATGTATGCATTTGATTATGTTGGGTGTGGGCTATTTTGAAAGATAATCACCTCTTCTGTAATTGTATGTGATATTTTATGTTTATGTTCAAATAAGCAACAGCTGTTCACATGAAACATAAATGTCAAAGATACTTACCTATTACTCTATATATTTTTGTCTGTGAGTTAAACAAATAGGCTGGTTGTATTCTGCGCTTTGAGTGCTTTCTAACAACATATGGCACATGGCTATTGATGAGTTTTTACTGATTGCAATAATATATATACACTATAATTTGTTTATAAATTATAAAAACTGAACACTTGTGATTTGTCTGCACATTTCAAAGCATTTGTTCAGTTTTGAGGAAAGCAGATCTTCTAAGCTTTCAAAAGATACCTATTTTGTGTTGGTCAAGGCTGCAGTTATTAATACAAATGGGGGCTTCTGTGGCTCAGGTGGTAGAGTGGGTTGTCCAATAATCGCAGTTGCCAACTCAACTCCACATGCCGAAGTGTCCTTGGGCAAGACACTGAACCCCACGTTGCTCCCAATGGCAGGTTAGCACCTTGCATGGCAGCTCTGCCGTCATTGGTGTGTGAATGTGTGTGTGAATGAGATGCAGTGTAAAGTGCTTTGAATACTGCTAAGGTTAGAAAGGTGCTATATAAGTATTTAATATTTTGAAATAATAATAATAATAATCTTGTGGGCCCATCCAAGCTTAAATAAGACAGATTGTTTCAAGGACAAATATAGTTTAGTGAAGGTTTTGTCTCTGCAGCAATGTGGAATGTTGGCTCTGTACAGCACACACTGTGTGGACATTTGAGAGATGTGCAGGTATTCTGCTCAGCTGCAAAGAACATTTCTCACAGCCACTGCTGCTATCTGCTGCATACAGGAGTCACACAACTGATTGTTTCCATAGCTCAAAGGGAAGACATGCACACTCACACACCGACTGTATTCACACACATTTTTGTCAAGACACACACACACCCACAAAAACAAGCACCAAGAATGATAACAATGATTTCAAAAAGACGAATTGGATGTTACAACCATGCGTGAAAAATGCAAACCAAAGCATGACCTTCAAATCAAAGCAAGGTTCTGCGTTGTGACAAACGAGTTCCCCTACACGGATTGGCTTGAAGATGCCAAGGGCTTTGAAGGGCAGTCAAAAGGGTTTTGGTGAAAACTGAGATCAAATATGGATCCACAACAGAAATCCAAAATTGTTTCTCTTACCATATGAGTCCATTAGATAGTGGATTGGTTGGATAGACTGCACGGTGAAGTCTAGAAAAGTAGGTAAGAAGGAAGGTAGGTCTCTAGATGATAGGCTGTCAAAATCAATCCAATCAATTTTACACAATACTTATTATTCCAGAGCAGCTTTTCAGAAATAAAACATAAAAAATAGAAAAAGTAGTGCCTTGGGCAAACACCAAAGTTTCTGTAACCTGAATGATTTTTCGCAATTTTCCCCCCCAAAATTTATGGATGATTCAAGCTTAAAGGAATATTCTGGGTTCAATACACATTAAGCTTAATTGACAGCATTTGTGGCAAAATATTTGATTACCACAAAAAAATATATGAATATATTTATGTGGTAATCAACGTTTTGCCAAAAATGCTGTCGACTTAAATTTTTTTTGACGTTGAGTCAGCTTTGCTCCCCGACGAGCTAATACCCAGCTCTGGATATTAATTTAGTCACTTGCTCCTTACCTGATATCCAGGATCAGCAGCTCCTCGCCACAGCTCGCGTCTGCAATTTCCTTTCCATTTTCATTTCAATAGAGCATTCAGTTCTCAGAGTTTTTGGTAGGCGATCACGCATTACGCCATGCGGGTAACATAGTTTAAGGTTCACAATGCTGATTCATTCACCGTGTTGCATGTCGAGTGTACCCCTATTGGGGAAACAAGATCTGTTATTCATGCATGTCATGATGTAGAATTACTTCTCGTACAGGGTCTTAATGATCACACGTTAAATCACAAAGTGTTTCTTACTTCATATGTCTGCTTCTGTGTTCTCCAAATAAGGAAGCACCACTTGTTGTTGCGCGCCTCTGACATCTAGTGTTAAGCTCTGCTCATTACATTTTCGTATTTCAACAGCACATTTCATTACCAGCGCAATGCATTTTGTTGCCTTCTATGATCAAGTCAAACAGGAGTCTAATTCCTATTCCACAGTTATGTTTGTTTTATTACTCATTCAGGCATCATTACAGTGCATATATTTGTATTATATGGCTCTCCGTAAATAATTTATTCTTTATCACTATTCGGACCACGTTTCAATCAGTGGGGACTTTCTAAGTGTTGGGGCTTTATCAGTGTTCCAAATTTCAAAGCTCATTACGAGTTTAACACCACATTAGCCTAACTACATTACATTTTTATTTTAAGTATCAATGCATTTCAGTCTTTACTCCATTCACTTTTAATGTGCTTGTGGTTGGGTAAGTTACATTTAGTAGCAGCTAAATTAAAAATAAAACCTGTGCTGGATTAGATTATTTCACAGTGTTCGGAATTCCAAAGCTCATTATTTCATTTCCGCTACAGTTAACACTCTGTATCTGCTGGTAAGACAAGTTTCCTCATAATGCTTTCTACGTTAGGTCTACAACTATGTTTGTCTAAACGCATAATATTTTTATTTTTAGTTACAATGTATTTTGCTCTCTGCTCCATTAACTGTAAATATATTTGTGGTCAGGGTAGCTACAATTAGCAGCAATTAAGGTTTGTTCACTCTTGGTTTTTTTGTGAAGCAGATTCCGAATATTCAGTTGACTGAAGCTTTACATGTCATGGAACATGCATTGTGTTAGCATTTCTAGCGAAGCAGATACCAAATATTCAGTCATCTGAAGCTGTGCATGTCATGGACCATGCAACATGTTGCTGGTTTGATGGGCTTTATCAGGACATACTTCAACATCATTCAAGGTCTCACCAAAACATGCAAGTTTCCCTGCCTCTCTATAAATTAAACAGATCATTAGTTTCCATCGACTAAACTTAATTCTCTCAGCCAATCACATTCCCGGTTTTTCAGTTCATGCGTATGCGTTTTTCATCTTTCGACAAAGGTATTGCACAACAACGTCACCCTGATCTTAGGGCTTTATGCTACATTGTTCATCTTTTAGCAAAGATATTCCATAAACAATGTCCACCTTTGTTTGAGGGTTCATAATCAAACATGGTTTGTCTTTCAACAAAGAGTATTGCACAACATCATCACCCTTATTATAGGGCTTTATGCTACATTGTTCATCTTTTGGCAAAGATATTACACAAACAACATCTTCCCTCATCAGAGGGCTCATAATTAAACATTGTTTATCTTTCAACAAAGTGTATTGCACAACAAAGTCACCCTTATTGTAGGGCTTTATGCACATTGTTCATCCTCTGGCAAAGATATCACACAAGCAATGGTCACCCTCATCAGGGCTCATAATCATACGTCATCAATCTTTCAGCAATTACCTTCTTTGTCGGAGGGCTCATACCATATGTTAATTATCTGCAGCAAAGGGATCGCACAGCAATGTCGCCCCATCATAGGGCTCAAATGAAACATTGTCTATCCTCTGAACGATATCACACAATTAAAGTTCATGCACAAGCCAAGTCTATCCTCAAGCAAGTTATCACATGAATAATTCCCCCTTTCTCAAAAGGGTCCTCAGCAAACGCAAGCATGGTTATCCTATCACCTATTGTGTATCCCACAACCATGCCTGGGATATTGCATAATTCACACACCATTGTATATTCAGATCCCCGTCTGTCTCTCATTTCGACTTTGTGTCGAAGAAGCGACAATAGGGGTCTCTCTTGAGTGCCGAATATGCCTCTGATCTATGAAAAAAGGCCAATGAGAAGTTGGCAGACAGTATTTGCATACCCCGCCATACGGGTATAAAAGCGGGAAATACGTCGAAATTTTCTTCGGAGCCGATGGTTGTATATGCAGTCAGCTGCGAGTCACACACCTGTTCCTGTTCCTCTGACGATTCTCTTCTGTTGGATCTACGGCACACTTCAGTGGCTTTCTCCTTCTCTGCACGGCAGTGTTATTAAAAGTGTTATTTTCTTGTAAAAGAGTATTTTACTCTAAAAGAGCAAAACATAGCGGTGTTGAACGTCCTTTTCAGAACGCATCTTTTTAAAGATGCCTTTCCGCCCCTATGTAGTTCCTGGATGCGGTAGAGTGCTCTCCGCTTCAGACGGCCACAGGCATTGTCTCGTGTGTAGGCCCATTTCATTGGCCTATCACACCCAGGCTGTGACCCTCCTGGTTGGACTCCCCCTGTGTGTATTTTCAGCGGTACGGTCCCCCTGCGAGTGGACCCGCGTCTCCCTTAGGCAGTTCCAGCTGCCCTCCGGTCGCCATGTTGTAGCTACTCCTCCCTCCTTGATCTACCACCGCGCCACCTTCCACATGTCGCCTAAAAACCCATGTGATGTATTCACCACTCTTACCTCCCCCTACCTGGGCAGGTGTGGTCTCCGCAGCGTCTTTTCCCCCTGAAATAATAGGAAACTGGGTAAGACCCCCTTCCCTCGATGCGTGTAAGGTCCCCAGCCGTTTCTTGCTCTATGCGGAGAAACATAGAGAGAAAAGAGGCCCGGCTAGGCTTGGCTCGTTCCCGGGTTGGTAAGCGTCGCCTTGTTCCTGTTTAGGGTAACCAGAAGGATTCCGATTACTTTAATGGGGCATTGGGGTAGGGTACATGCAGTCTGACACAGCTGGTTGCCTTTGCACGTGAAATACCTGCCCGCTCCTGTGTCATCAGACCACGTACAAGGCTCAGCGCATGCCGTGATTTAAATTGGACCCCTATAGTGTCGCTTCTTCGACACAACGTCAAAGTGAGCAACAGATGGAGAACGCCTTGGTTACGTATGTAACCTCCGTTCCCTGATGGAGGGAACGAGACGTTGTGTCCTCCCGGCCATGTCGCTGAGCCGAGCCACTGTTGTGGCCAGACCATTTCTGGCTCCTCAGAAAAATCCTCAATTAACTCGACATATTTCCCTGCTTTTATACCCGTATGTCCGGGGGCGGGGTACGCAAATACTGTCTGCCAACTTCTCATTGGCCTTTTTTCATAGATCAGAGGCATATTTGGTGCTCAAGTGAGACCCCTAGTGTCGCTTCTTTGACACAACGTCTCGTTCCCTTCATCAGGGAACGGAGGTTACATATGTAACCTAGACATTATCACATCTCCTTTTCTCTTCACCAGAATGAAACTTCAGCCATGAAGAGCTGGTTTGTACTCATCTGAAACTCCTCTCTTTGGTGGGTAGTATCTGGTTTCTCCTTTTGGGGTAGTCAGGATCAGTCAGGATCTGACCGTTAGAGTAGCAATCTCATCAGACCACCAGACAGGGCTTACACCAAAAGAGAAAATATATTCTGTGGTTCAATAAAATTTCCTCAAATAAATTTAATGTCAACTTTACCAAGAAAAGGATGATTTGAAATATTGTTTGTGGTAATCACATTATGCAACAAATGCTATCGAATGAGCTTAACTTGTATTGAACCCAGAATGTTTAATTTCCTTGCAACATAAAAATAGAATCAAAGGAGACAGTTGTTGAAACAGCAAGAATATACAGCTATAAATTAATGTTTGCTCTGGGAAGAATTGGATGAGAAATGTTTGTTCATTCTGAAATCTCTGACTTTTGATTGCAGACTTCGGCATCTCGGTAAATCTGAGCACAGTTTGAGACATTGTTGAGATCCATTCTAAAACTCTTGGAGACAAATCTGAGATTTCTCTCCATTTAATCTTATTAAAGAGATATTGAAGAAACGTAATCTGTGATGTTATTTTCATATGGGTTGGGATCTCTTTAATATTTTGAAAGTTTTTTTTTTTTTTTTTTTTTTTTTTATAATTCTTTTCGAACAAGTTTTTTGCAATGTACTGAAATAGTCAGGAGCACCTTTTTGAGGTTAAAATATTTTTTGACACTTTCACAAAACTATTAACATTCATATATTCAGAGCTATAGGCAAAACAGTTGTTTCTCTCTTTTCTCCCCCTTGCAGATAAACATTTTGGAGGGTTTGGCAGTTTAATGTACTGTGCAGTTTAAAGGATAAACACATTAGCATGTCTGTTTCATATTCAAATGTTTGTACAAAGCAGACGTTGTGTTAATTGGTCATAGCTGGAGGAACGCCTCAGAGAACTTGTGAGAACAAAGAATGTGAAATGACAAACGAGGACAACTGCAAGAAAATGCTACTGGAAATAACAAGAGGAGAGACAGATGGGGAATTGTATGTTTCCCCAAGACACACCTTTCTTAGACCACCAACCCACTGATACATTTCTACAGGTGCTGTGTGTGTGGCAGCTACCAGAAAACTAGATTTTTAGAGGCTTGAGCAGGTGTGATGACACTAGAGAGCATAATAAAAGTTATAGAATAAACCATAGAATATTACCATACAATAAAACAGCAACGATGACTCAGCAGCCATCATGTAAAAACGGTTGAATTGCTCCATTTTATTTAAACATTTTGAAGATTTTTTTTTTTTTCCTGTATAATACCAGTTCCACGTTGAGTGGCCATTAAAAGAAACATTCATCCACTGAAACCTACTGTTTGCCCTTTAATTGGGCATTTAAGAAGCACTTAGGAAGTTCCTCAGAAAACAACTTTAGCTTCTCTGCAAATGCTACAGAGAGTGAGAGAGAGAGACTAATTTTAAACATTCCGGTGAACACAATGATTAATTCCTTTTGGACTGCACACAGATGATAATTTTTCCTCAAGGACAAAAGACTCCAAACCCAACTGTTCATTTTCTCCATCAAAAATTGGATTCTGTTTTATTCTGTTTTGTTTTGCAAGCTTTTCCTAATTCCCTTCCTCCAGTTTTCAATCTCCTCCTTCCAAAGGCACTAACAATGAAAGCAAAAATGGTTTATGATTGCATTTTGCAAACTCAATCAAACACCAGCATATATAGCACATAACAGTTGCTATAACTACATCTAAATCTCAAAGAGCATAAAGAAAAAATATACTGCTTTTATATAAAAAATACAAATTAATCACTTTTTGGTTTTTATATATATAGTTAAATATATAAAATATGTTTATATATTAAATATAGCTATTTAAAATATATAAAAAGATAGGTAAAGTTTGTCAAGACTTGGCTTGAAAAAGCCTTGTGTGATATTTTGGCACAACAGTCTGACAGAAAGAAAGACTAACACTTTACAATAAGGTTACATTTGTTTACATTAGTAAATGCATTAGGGATCATGAATTAAAAATGAGCAATATATTTTTAAAGCATTTATTAATCTGGTTCATGGTAGTTTATAAAAACACGGTTGTTCATTATTAGTTCATGTTAGTATATAATGCATTAACTTACAACTTTTAATTTGAAAAGATTAATAAATGCTATAAAAGTATTATTCATTGTTAGTTTGTGTTTAACTGACGTTACCAAATATTACCTGACTGTAAAGTTTTGCTGACAAAATGTCAGACAGACAGAAAAGACCAAAAAAGACTGACCAACCGTGGTGGGTGTACTGTAGCTTTAAAGATCTTTGCTGTATGTGTTTGCGTTAATTGTTTTTCAGAGGTGAAATGTTGGAGTTTATGTGAGGTGAAATGAATTGAGGACTGGCTCTATTAAAAACCAAGTAAGTGTGTTTGTTATTTTGGTTTGAGGAGATTTCATGCCTCATTAGCTTTGGGCTGACAGGATCTTCGTCTTGTTCTCTCTGTGTGTAAGTTTAATTTAGGGCTGCTTTGCTCCACAGTGATTATGAACCTGTCTCTGGCTTTATTTGTTCATCAAGCCCACCCAGGCTACTTGTTAATTAAATCTGTTCGTAAACCTTAAGGACAAAAGGCCAAGCTTGTTAAAAGTTAGATATAAGCTCTGTTTGTTTTTTTAAAAGTAAACTTGAAATGCCATTTGCAACCTATTTTACATTTGTGATCTGACGTATTACTGAGTAAAACCCCATATTCAAACAGAAAAATAACTTAGGGTGAGACATTCTTTGATGATTTTATCCATCATGAATCGATTTGATACTGAAAAGTTTGTGTGGCATACCGAAATTGTGCCAGGTTATGGGAGGGTTCGAAAAGAAAGTGATTTGTGACATCAGCCAGGGATCAGGGTTTGTCTGTCTGTAGTTAACCAATTTAGCAGGTAATTAAATGAAAACGACATAATTTTGTGGGCATTTAGCTGTGTATTGTGGCAAAATCATATTTTTTTCCATGTAATAATTAAAATAGTTAATCGCGATTAATTGCAGATTTTGAAAGTGCTAAAATTTTACTCTATAAATATTATTTTTTCTTGCCAAAATGGATTTAGTTCCTTCTTTCAAAAGAAAACATAACAATATGTCACAATAGTGAAAAAAATAAAGAGATTATATATATATATATATATATATATATATATATATATATATATATATATATATTGTCAAATATAATTTTTTCATTTTGTAAGCATGTTATTCTGGTTCTGTTCACTCTACTTTATCTCCCTCCAAAAACACTTAATTTATTCCACTAGATGGCAGCAAATACTCGAAAAAAAACATTTTTCCTCACAAAATGCAGATCTAAAATGTAGGTGATGTGAGACATTTTAGAATTTTAGCCCTCACAGATGTGCTCGTCCACAGACATTCAGTCTAATTATCAGTTCATGCACCATACCAAGTTACTTTCCCGGACTTTCGGTGTCACTGTACCTCGTTGGTGGAATGGCCATCTCCAACTCCGTCCGTGAAGCAGACTCACTCTCTGTCCTTAAAAACGAATAAAACACATATTTTCTAAGAGCACTTGTACTCATTGTACTACTGTCTCCTTAAGATGAATGGCTTATGATGGGTCATTCCTCTTTTGTAAGTCGCTTTGGATAAAAGCGCCTGCCAAATGAATGAATGTAGATGTAAATCCCCAATGTTTCATTGAATATCTCGGTCCCTGAGTGGACTAGAAGCTCAATCTAGCTGTCATTAAAGCTGAAAACCTCCCCTTTGCGATGATGCATAACATTGTATCATCAATAGTAAATAACAAATATTTCTGATGATTCGTTTATCATGCTTTTCATGCTGGACCGCATATTTTGTTCTGGACATCTAAGATATAACATTGGATTATTCACACAAGCAAGCACACAGACAAGTAAAAATGGCTTATTTTTAAGAAAACTGCCTAAGGTATAAGCAGATATGTTTTTTTTTTTAGCTATTTGGGGCTTACATCAGCAGTGATCAGCGCATAAAAGGGGAAGGATATAGCTGCAGGCAGAGCTCCAAAATAGGGTCCAAACCTTTGCCTAGGAGCCCCTAATCTAACACTTTCCATAACCTTAACCGTGAATGGAAGATTCTGCTCCATTTCAGAGGTCTCTGGCCTGCAGCTATACCTTCTTGCATATAAGAGACATTTGAATTTGATGTCTTGCATAAATCATATTTCACTTTGTGATTGTTTTGATTCCAGGATTCTAAGCTTCCAAACGATTCCACATATGACTGACTTATATATTCAAAGACTTGAACATTTTAAGTGTAAACTGTTAAACCTTTTGGACCCACCAGTGGGTCCGCAGAGCTGAAGAAGTTAAAAGTTTCCCTAAGTGTGAGTGATCTCGTAAACCCTCATACTCTACAATATAAATCAGCCGGCAGGCTGTGGCCATCCACTTTGCTACAGCATTAGTGAAGCCACATTCACATGAGTCACATCAGGGTGTCAACGCACTGCCCAATGCCAGCATCAAGCGCTACTTTGAAGTTTGATCCCAACATGTAAAGCGCTTCAGTGAACGGCAGAGTTCTGAATGGCATGCTAAACCTACTAAACTTACTGCTTCTGCCATATCAAATATGTCAGAAATTGTAAAAGTAGTATGGTAGTATGCCTTTTCGATTGCAGCCAACATCTTGATCTTCTTTCATGGTCGGCACTTCCAGTGTAATAAAATTCATCTGAATTGTCTGGTAATCATTAGCTGATGCTTCAAAAGATATTATTAATAATTATAAATAGTTGAAATTATTTTATGAATGAGACCAGGCATATTTGCTATATGGCATATAGTTTTATATATCAATATATATATATATATATATATATATATATATATATATATATATATATATATATATATATATATAGTTTTGATATATATATATATATATATCAAAACTATACTAATATATATATATATATATATATATATATATATATATATATATATTAGTATAGTTTTGATGCAAATAGTTTTTTAGAATAGTTTTCTCTCTCTTTCTCTCTCAACTATCATTCTCATTGTCCACGGCTGCTGGCAGACATTGTGGAGTGAGTTCACGTGCAGTCTCTGATATGTGTGGCTGTATAATTGGGTCAAGATTGCAGTGCTCTCTGTGTGAGAGGTGATAACACACTGCTTTGCACTCATGAATCTTTATTCAGGCTTCTCCAGCAGTGAGGGCCGCTATCGTGGGTGAGGACTGCTATTGTGTCTGTAGCTTATGGTTATTTTATATGAACATGAATAAACTTTTAGTTTTTTGCTATTTGTTTGTAGATGAATTAGGAGTGGAAAGCGATTGAAAATACATTTGAATAAAGGTCAAAGACCCTGAGAAATAGCCACTGACTTTCATTGCATCTTTTTTCTCTACAATGAAAGGGAATGAGACAGTGAATAACATTCTGCCTAACACCTTTTGTGAAATACAGGTATGGAACAATAAGGGTGAGTACATTATGACAGAATTTTCATTTGTGGATGAATTATCCCTTTATATAGAAACAGCTCCCACTCTGAAATGTAACGTAGAAACAAGCTTAGTAAGAAAATATTTGTGAAGGTTACTGTTAATTATTGTATTTTTTTAATTAAAGGGAGAATGCTCTTGAATACACTGGATAATTGAAAGTAAAAAAGGTCTTAGTATTTCTTTTTCTGACAAATCAAAGAAAAATGGCAAATGGCAAAAATATTTATATGCATATTTGTTTGCGGTACAACAGAGTTGCAAACAATTTTTTACTTCCCCAATGTATTTTGTTGGTTGTGGTGCCAATGTTGCCACCAGCAACTCATCAAATTAGGGGGAAATTACCTCTCAAAAATCATCTAGCACCCTCAGGGGCATTAAACCGAGATCTGCCATGTTTGTGAGATGGGCTTTACGAGGAATTGTGTCTGGCCACAATATGATGCAAAATATACAGAATTATCTGTTCCTTGACCCCAAATTAGTGCGCCCATACTTGTGGAATTTGCTTATATACACTGAGTATTTCAGTAGAGTACAAAGTGATTTACCATGCTAATTAACTGCTGAATTAAATGTAGCTAATGATTAGATCTTGTTAGGTCTCACCCGATGAGCCATTGCAGTGACAGTTTGTTTATTATGAAGAAATAAATTCACCTGCTTCTGACTTTTCTCACCGTTGTACAGACATAAAAATTTGATTATTCATATTTTTTTTTACACCAACTAGGCAGTCCAAGGAAAGTGACTTTGTGTTTTTTGAGTGCACAATGGTAATAAAACAGAACTGGTTTCTGCAACTACAGTTTCTGTGTTTTCTCTACTGTACACTGACCCAACATCATCAGCACCCAAGTGCTTACATTGCTTAAAACAATACTAAGAACATTGCTAAAAATGAACTGACCAAAACAAATAAAGGCAGAGGCTATTTGCAATAAGTGTAAATGGAAACAAAAAGCATCTTCTTTGTCCTAAGTGCATATAGTGCTAGATGCTGTTTTTTGCACTCCTAATTAAATTCTAACATAGATTATCACTGCAGTATGTTTATTGTGTTTATTTACAGTCCCACATACACCCTAAACCAACCCCTATAGTAAACCATAAATGTCTTACAAATATTTAATATGGCATTGCAGTAACCATAGAATCAACATGGCATTTTGGAGTAAAATCATAGTAACCATAAAAATAAACAAGGTTATATTAACATCATATTTCTGTAGTAACACCATGTTTTACCAGGATCAAACTCCCCAACTGCGAGACAATAAATCATTAAAGTCCTCACAATTTCAACTGCTTTTATGTTCCGCAAACTTAACATGTAAATATTTGTGTGAACATAAAAAGATTCAACAACTAAGACATAAACTGAACAAGTTTCACAGACATGTGACTAACAGAAATGGAATAATGTGACCCTGAACAAAGTGGGGGTCAAAATCAAATGTAACAGTCAGTATCTGGTGTGGCCACCAGCTGCATTAAGTACTGCAGTGCATCTCCTCTTCATGGACTGTACCAGATTTGGCAGTTCTTGCTGTGAGATGTTACCCCACTCTTCCACCAAGGCACTTGCAAGTTCCTGGACATTTCTGGGGGGAATGGCCCAAGCCCTCTCCCTCCGATCAACAGGTCCCTGTCGTGCTCAATGGGATTGAGATCCGGGCTCTTTGCTGGACATGGCAGAACACTGACATTCCTGTCTTGCAATAAATCATGCACAGAATGAGCATTATGGCTGGTGACATTGTCATGCTGGAGGGTCATATCAGGATGAGCCTGTAGGAAGGGTACCAAATGCGGGAGGAGGATGTCTTCCTTGTAACACACAGTGATTGCCTGCAATGACAACAAGCTCAGTCCAATGATGCTGTGATGCACCGCCCCAGACCATGATGGACCCTCCACCTCCAAATTGATCCCGCTCCAGAGTACAGGCCTCTGTGTTACACTCATTCCTTCAATGACCATCACCCCCGATGAGAAAACCTTTTGAAGAGAGAAGATCACTTTTTGCCAGTCCTGTCTGGTCCAGCGAAGGTGGGTTTGTACCCATAGATGACGTTGTTGTCGGTGATGTCTGGTAAGGACCTGCCTTACAACAGGCCTACAAGCCCTCAGTAGGATACAGTGTCCTGAAAAAGGGTTTGTTAATTGACCTTACAAAAGCAGCAAATGAGCGGGTATCATATAACATATTATCTGTTAGAGGATTTGATTATCTGTTATGGGTGTTAGCTGACTAAGAAGCCAAAACCACAAGTCCAGCTACTGTCCCACCTCAAACTCACGCCATTGGTTGAGCCAATTAATTTGGCTGTATCTGGATGCTCAAACAAACAAAGGAATGTTTTGAAGGAGTAATGTCACCTTGTTTACACTTTATGGGGAATTCAACCTACAAATGGCATTATAGTTGTCTCTGTACTGGGATATTAAGTATTTTAACTATGAATTACATACATCACATTGAAGTTAGATTATTTCTTCTCTGTTGTAACTGCTTTTGCTGAGTGTTGTACCTGGGCATTCTTGACTCTACGAACCTTTAGGTTGGTTTTAATGAGTTTATGTTTTCATGGTAGGTCTGGAATCCATTTTGAACTCCTTAATGCTTTTTTTTCCCCCCCAAGAACAAATCTTGAACATATAAAATAGGGTTGAATTCAGTGTGAATGGTTTATTTTCCAGTTTTCTCAGTTTTGTAGGAAATCATGTGACCGTTTGTGACAGTTTGTTTGAGTTCAAATGAAATAAAAGAGGTGTTTCAGAAATCTGTGGTTCAACTTGGGCAAGGCTCTGCATGGCCCATTTTGAAATTTTCAGTTAGATCACATAGACATCTCTCAATGGTATGATGAGCGTGAAGTAACAATGATGAAATGCTTGTAAGTTTCCTTCTCTGTTACCTTTCACTCAGGATTTGATGGAAGATTGCCATCTCCCTTGGTTCTCAAATAGTTGCTACCTCTGCTTGTTGAGATTGGGGAATTACAGACTATTTGGTATTTTTGGTGCAATATTGTTCCCAAATGCTATTTCTTACTTAATCAGTGAAATCACTTAAAAACTTTTTTCTTTATTCCATGGAACACAAAAGGAGATTTTTAGCAGAATCTTAGGGAATGAAAATCATAGTTACCATTCACTTTAATTTTATGGAAAAAAGATGCAATGTCAGTGAATGGTTACAGGCTGTTAGTCCCTAATATTCTATATCTTCTTTAAAAGGAGTAAAAGCTCTCAACATTTTCATATTTGGTGAACAATTCTTTTAAAGCAATTGCCATTGTTTTCAAATCACACACTGGTGCAAATAAAGGTTGCTTTCTATTCCGATTAAAATTTTAAAAGTGTTCTGCATTGATGGGTTTCTGTAATGAACAGCACACAAGAGATCCTAGATATTGCACGCACATTCTCCTTGCTGTCAAAAGATGATGAGCTTCTAAATTGAGAGCAGAGACTCTGAGATTCACCCTGTACAGTCTTATTTATTGATAAACCTATTCTCCTCACTGCTGTTCTCCATGGCACATTTAGATTACAGCGCTTAATATTGCAAATGGAATGAATAGTGTCCGAAAACCGCAGGCTTTTGTTTTGCCTGACTGCTCTTTGCTCCTTGGCAGGGTTAATGAAATATGGACCCATTCATCTCCATTCAGATTGGCTGTGTGCTTGGATGAGCCCCCTGTCCCTGCCTCAGTGTGCACTCTGAGATATTCCTGTTCATTAGTGTGGTAGTCTCTGATTACTCTTGGCCTTTTGTCTCGAGTTCTTTTCTGGCTAATAATAAGCAGAACAATTCAGATCACATGCAAGATCCTCGCTGTGTTCGGGGGATCTGTGAGGTCTTTTTGGTAAATTAGAATTTGAATCTCAGTGGCCACGTACACTGCAAATTCTGAGTGACAACAGAATACATTTATTTAAAAGTTGTTATTAGATTGTAAAGTAATTTTTTGTGTGTACAAATTTCAAGACTCACTCCTAATCCTACTACTCCCAACTCATTATGGTTTAAGAAGAGATGACAGCCATACTGTAGCAATCTTTTGGCATCTCATGGCTGTAAATGCCAACAGTTTAAAGGGATAGTTAACCCAAAAAATGACAATTCTTTCATAATTTAATCACTCCTTTTGATGTTCCAAATCCTTATGACATCCTTTATTCTGTGGAACACAAAAGGAGATGTTGGGCAGAATGTTAGCCGCAGTCTGAATTCACTTCCATTGCAATTATTATTTTGAGTGCATGGTCAAGTGCTCTTGGAAAAGATGTGTCTTTAGCGTTTTGTGAAGAGAGTGAGTCTGCTTCACGGATGGAGTTGGGAAGGTCTTTTCACCAACGAGGTACAGCGAAACCGAATGTCCGGGAAAGTGATTTGGTGCCTCTTTGTGTTGGTACAATAATGCACCGCTCATTAGCCGACCGCATGCTTCTGGTGGGAACATAGCTCTGCAGGGAGGATTTTGGGTATGCTGGAGCAGACAACTGGCAGCCAGTGAAGAGAGACAAGGAGAAAGGCCTAGGTATTCTTAGCGCTTTCCGTTCCATCTCGCACATGGGTGTGTGTGCACGGCTTTGAAAGTATACCTCACGCGGATGAGCACGAATGATGCATTTGACACATGCGCAGTACAATTGCTTTGTTATATGCTACCAGACGTTAGAGGGCAGTACCGAGTTGTGCTTTTACAGAACATCAGCTCTGAAGGATAAAGAAGAAGAAAAACTGAGGATCCGCTATTTAAGGAAGCAAGAACAACAAAACGATGGGGAAGGATATGTTCTTCGAATTCTGCTTGACAGTACAGCCCAACAGTGTGTATTGCCACCTAGTTGACTCTTCTATCTCAACAGTCAACCTTGCGTATGCGCGTTTTTCCATGCACAGTCTGTGCGAAGAGAGAAACCTGGCTGCACGTGGACACTGTGCGCAGACGTCCACGGATACTCCTGATGATGAAAATTACGTGACACGCACTGTGCACGGACCGTCACAGAATGCTGACAGGTGAAGTATACTTTGGGCTTACATGCACTCTCTTTGGTTCGTTTAAAACCGGACGTACTTTTGCATTCAGGATCATTTGCAGGGGCCTAATTTCGCTTGCAGGAAGGCCTGCAATGAGTTTGTTACAGTAATCCTGTCTAGTTATGACAAGTGACTCAACAAAGAGTTGTGTGGCATGTTCAGAGAGGAAGGGTATTATTTACCTGATATAGCAGAGTGTAAATCAACATGATCTTGCTGTCTTTGAGGTGTGATCTGTGATATCTGGTTGATGTGTATATATATATTGTTAATTAAATTTCGACACGTCTGAAATAGCTGTTTTTACATTGCAAAGGCAGTGCAATTAAATCACAATAAATACAGAATTGTTTATAATGTTACATTTACTGTATATGGTCAAAAGTTTTTAATTATCTAAAAATGTAGTGTAGACCCAAAATGTAAGTCATTTTGTTGTGAAAATCTGAATCAAATAGCAACCATTTTTTTATTTCACTTTCTCACCTTTCAGAAAAAACAACAACATAATGCATTAATGGAAATGAAAGGGCAATTTTTAAAGTTACTAATAATATGCTGTTTTTAAGTCACATGACATTTGATTTGACAGCTGCTGAAGTGCACCACAAATTGCTCGATGAAACATATTTTGTTGTTTCTTCTACATTTCTTTTTTGCTGCATGTTTGATAAATTAAGTAGATGCTGTTTTACTGATCAACTTTCTCTAACATAGTTTTACAGAAAATTTAGAAAATATGAACATGGCAATATGTAAAAATTGCGACTTTGAATTGCACTAATGCATTTTGTCACTGTTATGTTTTATAGATAGTGGCATAACTTATATTATTGCATTAATTTGTTTAGCTTAATACAGTATTTTAATTTATACATAAATAACAAAATTATGATTAGTATTCTATCCCAACAAAAATGAACATGGCAATGTTTTATGGAAATGGCAAGAAGAATGCACGTTGAGAAAAGTGAGTGTGACAATAATTAACAATATTGAAGAATTCATGATAACGTTTTTAGGAGTTCCAAGTGTATAAAAGCATCAAATTACTAAATAAATATGAATTTAATTTATGTAGAATTGTCTAATTTCTAAAGAAAAAACTAGTTTTTGGACCATTTTCCATTTTCTTTCTTTCTTTATTTTTTGTAATTAGAGCTTTTTTAAAAATATTAAAAAATCTGAACATAATGTGTAATGCAAACATGGATAACAGAAGCTTGTTTACAGTGGCTTGGTGTTAACACTCTTGAACGAACAATGGACATCAATAACATTATGTGTTGTTTCTTACAAAAACCAGTTGTATGCCATCAGAAGACTTGGAAAACATTATGATGCACGAGCTGAACGGAATACTTTTGTATAACTTTTAGGTTCTTTTTTATGCTTTAAATTGAGTTACACCCCACTGCCACTGTATTAAAAAGATGGAGTGGGATATTCATTAAAACATTATGCGTACACATAATTTATTAGAACAATAAATAATAACAGAATTAAAATTTTTGTGTGAACTAGTCCTTTAAGCACACACAGCCATATTTGGAGGAGTCACAGCCATATTTAGCTGTGTGTACAACTATTAGCATATAATGACACATGGCTTAGTATTTAAAGACCATAGAAGATATTTTTGGCTGGTAAGTGGTAACTGTGTAAATTTGCTGCTTTAAAGGTCCATTGTTCTACAAAGAGACTTACAGAAGGGTTATTGTTGTTCTCACTTGTCTTTTTCACTTTTTTATGCTCCGTTTCCCTTACACCTAGTTGTAGTTTTCTGGTGTCTTCATTGCTGTGTTGTTTTCTGGTATGTGCTTAATCTATACTGCTGTGCGGTAGAATCAGCTCTCCAGAGACACTCGGCAGGTGCAGAGGGAGACTGAAAGCCTTTTTCCTCATCATATTCATCCGTATCTCTTTCCTGTACCCTCTTTTTTACCCTCATGTGTTGTTATTTATCATTTGTGCTGCATGGTCCTCCTAGCGCAGGACACTGCAGAACAGCTGATCTGCCGTTAGCTGTTTAAATTTCCCTTGTTGCGAGCGGTTCCCAGATCCCAGTCGAATTAATCACAGCCATAAGGACACGCAGGGGGGCAGCCATACAAGGATGAGAGGACATGGGGATGGTAAAGGCAAGGGGAAGAAAAGGCTTACCTAATCCTTACCTCATCTTTTCTGTAAATGAGAATTTGTACAAATTGCAGAAGTATTAGGAGTTATTTATATTATTTTATTAGTTAGTCATATTAGAATCACTGCCACACAAACTGCTATCCTAATATTTTCTATGTGCTTTAATACATGCTGTAATTCATTCAACCTCTCGAAGGTAGAGTAGACATCTGGATTATTCATAAATTCACAAGTAATCCTTATGAGTATAAGGGTAAACAGATTTGGCTTGCTTTCCTCAATGGAAAGACTCAAGCATGCATAAGATTGACTTGAGCTTAAAGTTACTCCCTGGACTGCTTAAAGGAATAGTCTATCCATGAATACAAATTCTGTAATTTTTCACTCACCCCTACGTTGTTCCAAATGCTGTTACTTTTTCTGTGGAATACAAAGGAGAATTTGTCCGAAGACACGGCAGTGTTACGAGCCAAAATATACGATCTCCTTTTGAAAAGCACGATAGAGGTTGTTCCAAATTGTCAAACCCAAAAAGGGTTTTACAGCCATTATTTTCTTGTCCCAAAGAAAGACGCCAGGCTTCGGTCAATCCTAGATCTGAGAAATTTGAATCGCACACTTGCAAAACGCTCATTCAAAATTATTATTCAGAAACTGATTTTATCGTACTTCCACCCGCACGATTGGTTTGCATCGATAGATCTGAAATATGCGCACTTTCATGTCCAAATTGTACAACATCACAGGATGTTTTCAAAAACACGTTCACGTTCGAGGTGTATCAATTCAAAGTCCTGCCCTTCGGGTTGTCTCTGGCTCCTCGCACATTCACAAAGAGCATTGATGCGGTTCTCGCCCCTCTGACAGGGATCTCCTCCATCTCCTGCGAGGCACAATCTGGCATCCCCAGCCCAAGCTGCGGAACCTGCATGTGTGGTCCCTGAACGGAGCATGCTAAACATGCCAGAATTGACACATTCAGTTATGAACACCATTTTACAGGCGAGATGCCTCTATGCGCTAAAATGGAACGTGTTCACTGATTGGTGTCTTTCTCATGACAAAGACCCAGAAATTCTCATATTTCTTTAAGAGCGATTAGATGCAGGACTCACTTTGCCATTGCTCAGAGTTTATGTGGCAACTATATCTGCGTATCACGCACCTGAAGCCGGCTCCACTATACGCAAACATGATTTAAGCAAGACGATTAAATCCACCTCATCTGGCTACAGTCCTGAAGGACTTAACTTCTTAACTAGTCCTAAAAGTGCTCACAGGGCCCCCCTTTGAACCATAGGACTCTGTTGACTTTCGCATGCTCTCCATTAAGGATGCACTTCTGCTGATTCTGGCCTCAGTAAAATGGGTCGAAGTCTTACATGCACTATCAGTCAACAATTCATGTCTGGAGTTTGGCCCCGGTCTTTCAAATTCCATTGTCAAACCCAGAAAAGGCTATGTGCCTAAGTTTCTAAGCACACCCTTCAGAATGCAGGTGGTTCACCTTCAAGCCTTCTTCCCTCCTTCATTTAATTCAGTTGAGGAACAACCCTTGCCTTTGTAATGCCCTGTGTGGGCGCTACACGCATATGTCGAGCAACCCGCCAGTTCAGACTGTCTGATCAGCTCTTTGTGTGCTGTGAAGGACGCATGAAAGGAATATCCGTCTCCAAGCAAAGACTTCCTCACTGGATCGTTGATGTGATTGCCCTGGCTTACGAGTTGCAGGGTAAGAATTGCCCAATTGGTGTTCAAGCACACTCAACTAGAGACTACGGACTGCAGCATCATGATTCCTCTCTGGTAGGTTATGGCATGCAGTGTGGCGTGATGGGATTCTGTTCCTCATATGCATTAGCAAATGCAATGTCAAGTGACTGAGTCTTAAGAGAACATCTCGGTTACGTACATAACCTCGGTTCCCTGAGACGAAGGGAACGAGACATTGCAAACGCTGGCCTGCACAACAAGACTCAGAGTTCTTTTTAGGTGCAAGTGATGCGCTCCTTATCCCTTAGTCAGAAAATTCAGAGGAATGGTGTTTGCACGCCTGCTTTTTTATAGCAGACTGCTTTGTGCCTATAAGGGCGAGGCTCAAACACCATAGCCAATATTAGAATATTGGCGTTATTGTAGAGGTTTCAAATAGGTTGTGTGGAAGGACATGTAAATGTCTTATTTAATTACAATTCTCATCTAATTATAATTAGTCTGTGATGAGGAGGAGGGCATTGCCGGGCCTTGAGGACGCACGCCCGGCCTTGAATTATTCTAATCAGCCAGGAGGGGGATAAAGATGAGCCGGAGGTGCCAGTTCGAGAGAGACACACGTGGCTGGTATGTGTGTTTCTTTGTGTTTAAGTTAATTTAGGTTGATTTATGTCATTTAAAAGTTTAATTGACTGCTCAGCCGGCTCCTACCTCCTCCTTGCCCATCCTTACCCGTTACATAGTCATTACTAATTAAAAAAAGTATTTAATAGTAGACAGCTATTCTAATAAACCATTCTATCTTTGAAGAAAATTAAGAATGTTCATATACTGTACAAATTTGACTCTAAAACACTTAATATTCAAAGAGTTTGAAAACACATGCAAATATTTTAAGTTTTAAGCTTTCTGGTGGCCACCACGAACAAGACATCACACTTTGATTGTGAACGCTAGAGCTCTTTAGTGCTCAGTGGGGTGCTGAACATGTCTTTCTCTAGGCCCGGATCACATACTGCTTAGTGCTGCTAATCAGTTACTGGCAACTTCAGATCTGAGGATGTCTGCTGGATCTGTGGTCTCTGCAGGCAGTCAGGGCCAGATCATTTCAGGATTAGTGCTCTCATGTACCCTCGTTGCAGCCTACCATCCAGAGAGATAATGTAATCACCCCAGGAACCATGACGTACTGTATACTGTAGACGAATAAATGTTGTAATGTGCACGAAGAGCACCAAGATGGTGTACTTATGATTGTGGACTTTTATGGATGTGAATATAACAAGCCTAATGATTCAAATTAATTTGTTTCCCATTTAGGGAGCTTCTGTGTTTACTTAATGACATCTGTGGGTATCGCTAAGCAAAAGAGGGCAGTTGTAGTTTTTTTTTCATAAGCATTTTTACCATTTATTTTCTCCATAGGCATTAAAAAAATTATTCAATAAAGTTCTTGAAGTTCTTTTAAAGTCTTGAATCAAATCAACTAGCTGAAATTACTTACAAGATTCTTCTTCATCAGGAATTCCACAATTTTTACTTGGAATAACATGCACTGACAAATTGTTTATAAGGCTAGGAACATGTAATAAATGAATAGTTCACCCAAAAATACAATTACTTCCTTCTGTGGATCTTCAAAGAATTTTAAAGAATGGTCCTGTTCACTTATTTCAATACAATGGCAGTTGATAGTACTAATTTTAAAGCTTGAAAAAGGACCCACAATTATAGTAAAAGTAGTCCATGTGACTCATACATTATATTCTAAGTCTTCTGAAAGCATTTGATAAAAACTCAGCAAAAAAATAAATGTCCCTTTTTCAGGACACTGTACTGTAATTTTAAAGAAAATTTGTAAAAATCCAAATAACTTTACAGATCTTTATTGTAAAGGGTTTAAACAATGTTTTCCATGCTTGTTCAATGAACCATAAACAATTAATGAACATGCACCTGTGGAACGGTCGTCAAGACACAACAGCTTACAGACAGCAGGCAATTATGGTCATTGTTATAAAAACTTAGGACACTAAAGTGACCTTTCTACTGACTCTGGGGGAAGAAAAAAAAAAAAAGCAACATGCCCAGGGTGTCTGCTCATCTGCATGAACGTGCCTTAGGCAACGACTACATTAATCCGGATACATATGAAAACAACGTTTTCGTTTCAAAGCGCTCTCCACACTAATGTTTTCAAGCATTTTCTAAAAGTTGCTCGTCCACACTGAAAGGTATGAAAATGCTTAAATCGTGTCACTGCGCATGCGGAAAATCCCCGCTGCATGAACGGTGTGAAACGTAATTGTCCTCATGTTCCATCGCCGAAAACCAATTCCGAGTAAACTTTGTGCAAAGTGACATTTATTTTTTAACAACACTATCAAAGTGAGTATCAGGCACAACAGCTCCGCTATAACACAGGCCACCATATTGATTGTTTCTGTTGGATAGATTACATGACTAAAAATGCGTCATCGTTTTCCAAGCATCTGTTTTCACAGTCCATACTACAACACGAAAAAGCCGTTTTCAAATTTATCCACTTTGGAGTGTGTTTTCAAAATGCTCTGTTTTCGCGGACAAAAACGCAGTCTCAGTGTGGACGGAAGACCAAAACGGAGAGAAGAAAGTGCGTTTTCAAACGAAAACGTGTTAGTGTGGACTAGGCCTTAGGCATGCTGCACGGAGGCATGAGGACTGCAGATGTGGCCACGGCAATAAATTACAACGTCCATACTGTGAGACGCCTAAGACAGCACTACAGGGAGACAGGAAGGACAGCTGATTGTTCTCGGAGTTGCAGAACATGTGTAACAACACCTGCACAGGATCGGTACATCTGAATATCACACCTGCGGGACCAGTACAGGATGGCAACAACAACTGCCTGAGTTACATCAGGAATGCACAATCCCTCCATCAGTGCTCAGATTGTCCGCAATAGGCTGAGAGAGGCTGGACTGAGGGCTTGTAGGCCTGTTATAAGGCAGGTCTGTACCAGACATCACCGGCAACAACATCGCCTATGCGCACAAACCCACCTTCGCTGGACCAGACCGGACTGGCAAAAAGTGCTCTTCACTGGTTTTGTCTAACCAGGGGTGATGGTCGGACTTGCGTTTATCGTCAAAGGAATGAGCGTTACACCAAGGCCTGTACTCTGGAGTGGGATCAATTTGGAGGTGGAGGTCGTCTTGGTCTGGGGTGGTGTGTCACATCATCATCAGACTGAGCTTGTTGTCATTGCAGGCAATCTCAATGCTGTGCATTACAGGGATGACATCCTCCTCCCTCATGTGGTACCCTTCCTGCAGGCTCATCCTGATATGACCCTCCAGCATGACAATGCGACCAGCCATACTGCTCGTTCTGTGCGTGATTTCCTGCAAGACAGGACCTGTTGGATGGGGGGGTGAGGGCTAGGGCCATTCCCCCCAGAAATGTGCCTTGGTGGAAGAGTGGGGTAACATCTCACAGCAAGAACTGGAAAATCTGGTGCAGTCCATGAAGAGGAGATGCACTGCAGTACTTAACGCAGTTGGTGGCCACACCAGATAACGACTTATAATGTTACTTTTTGATTTTGACCCCCAAATTGTTCAGGGACACATAATTCAATTTCTGTTGGTCACATGTCTGTTAAACTTGTTCAGTTTATGTCTTAGTTGTTGAATCTTTTTATACAAATATTTACACATGTTAAGTTTGTTGAAAAAAAAATGCAGTTGAAGTTTATTTGGGTAAGAAACGAGCCGAATGTCATTTTACAATAAAAACAGCACTTTTTAATTTTGCTTTTCACTGATTTTTACTGTAAAGTAACTTAACTAAACTTAAAAGTCTTGAATGCCTTTAAAATACTTGGAATATAACGCTTGAACCACATTGACTACTTTTAAACACAACTGCCATTTTATTATACCAGCGAATAGGACGTCCTTTAAAATTCCTATGCAGAAGAAAGACATACGGGTTTAAAATGACATGAGGGTAAATGACATGAGAGTAAATGATAACAGAATTTGTTTTTGTGTGTGATCTAAGTAAGGGTCCAATTTTATTTTAATGCATTTATGTGTCCAGAGTATTTGGTGTGCAAATTGCATTTTACAGTATTAACAATGAATCAGTTAATGGACTATTAGTTTAAATGACAATTATCACCATTTTCTGATCCAGCTGAACATCCAGAGAGCAAGTTTTATAAAGACCAGTTTTGCCAATTACAAAAAAAATGAACTGATGAACAGGCACTTATTGAAAGGAAAAAGGCGCAGCATAATTCTCTTAGCTTTTGATGTGCTCCGGTGTCCTTCATATGTGTCTGTCCAACTGTCTCCGTTAAGTGTCTCTCTCTGAACATCATTTGCTTTAGGCAATGAGGGAGGCGGGTTCTTCTAATGTGTTTATTTTTGTACAAGAATAAGCCGTTAGCCCAATCTGCTGTCTGCTCGCTCATTACACGGCCGAAGTGTTTAGCGCTCATTTGGATTTCAGACTGCAGGCTGTTTCTCATACAGTTGACATCTGACTGCATTCAAAAGCAATAAACTCACAAAGTGAAGAAAGAAGTGTCATTCTTGCGTAAAATTATGTTATGTTCTCAAAAATGTTGGAAAAATATGTTTAATTGTCATTTGTGACACTCAAATATCAAAGCTGTGTTTGAAGACACATTGACAATCTAAGTTGGAAGTTTTCCCAGAGTCTGTACTCATTTAAAATTTAGAGCTGTAATATCTGTCAAACATGTCAAAATCTGCCATTTTAGTTTGACAGTAAAGCAAAAAACATGAATATGAAGTTCCCAGAATGAGAAGCCACCAAACTCATTCAAGGCTCTTTGACCTCTCTTCAACCATAGCTTATTATCATTAAAGGACTAGTTCACCCAAAAATGAAAATTCTCTCATTTACTCACTCTCAGGACATCCCAGATTTGTATGACTTTCTATCTTCTGCATAACACAAACCAAGGTTTTTAGAAGAATATCTCAGCTATGTAGGTCTATAACCTTTTTGACATGGAGTGCCCTTTTTTATTTGTCTGGTCAATGGCTTTGTTGACTCTCTAGCCCTTTTCAGTGAATCACACCTGCAGAATCCTAAAACTTTATTTCCAGGATTAATTTATATTTGAATAGACTGACTAGTTAGAATTTTTTAATCCCACTAATGTAGTTAGAATTTTTTAATCCCACAAATGTAATTTTGAGTGTGACTACGATTTAAGGACGGTGTACCTGTACGCTGGATTGGAAATCTCAAGGATTAATAGTGGTGTTTTTCTTATTACATCAGGTGTTAATATTCACCACTTTTAACTAAAAGTTGCTCGAATGGCTTGCACACCCTGCACATCCAGTCTATTGGGTATACTGCACTCTTGTCACATTTTAACTTTTTGTTTAGCCCCCATTCGGCTCATAAAAACATGCTGCGTGATCATGTGGAAGAATCACATCACGATTTTATATAAAATATATTTGTATAGATAAAATAGTCTACTGAATCATGTTCTGGAGGGGGAAAATTATACAATTAAAATAATAAGTATGCAACTTGCATCTTTTCTCTATCATGAGCTATGCATTTTAAGTGCATGAACATCATATATTATTGAATTATTCCAAGGTTTGTCCTTCAATTGCTTGAGTTTTTATAATGTTTAATAAATCTGAGTGTCTTTTCAGTGAATGTTATATTTAGGAATGAATGGTGATGATTTATATTTTCCAGTAATTACCTCTTTTTAGGAGAATTTCTGGTGGCAACCTTTAGTATTTAACTAACTCTAGCAAAAATTTAGATTTTTATTTTATTTTTGAGAAAACATCTCTTTGTGAGATTCTCCAATTGTCCCTTTGAATAATTTAGAGGGCCAAACATATTTTATACAATGTTAAGGGTTCAGATATCAATAGTTACATTTTCAAGGAGCACAACCTCTCCCTCAACGTCAGTAAGACCAAGGAGCTTGTAGTGGACTTTGTAGGAGAGAAGACCGAGAACACAGCACCATTAATGGAGCACCGGTGGAGAGAGTCAGCAGTTTCAAGTTCCTCTGTGTCCACATTACTGAGGAACTCGCATGGTCTGTCCACACTGAGGCCGTTGTGAAGAAGGCTCACCAGCGCCTCTTCTTCCTGAGACGGCTGAGGAAGTTTGGAATGAACCACCATATCCTCACACGGTTCTACACCAGTACTGTAGAGAGCATCCTGACTGGCTGCATCACTGCCTGGTAAGGCAACAGCACCGCCCTTATCCACAAAGCCCTGCAAAGGGTGGTGCGAACTGCCAGACACATCCTCCGAGGTAAGCTTCCCTCCCTCGAGGACATCTATACCAGGTGGTGTGTGTAAAAAGCTCAGTGGATCATCAGAGAATCCAGCCACCCAAGCCATGGCTGCTCTCATTGCTACCATCAGGCAGGCGGTATCGCAGCATCAGGACCCGCACCAGCCAACTTCATGACAGCTTCTTCTCCCAAGCAATCAGATTTTGAACTCTTGATCACTCACGATCAATATAACATCAGCACTGCACATTGAAAATCTTATTAATCTCACACTGGACAGTCATAAATTATATTCTCTCTTAACACACTGGCAAATGTTAACCGGCAGCCTAAATGTCAATACAGCACAATACAACCTACTGAATATTTTATATATACTATGTATACTATATTGTGTTTGTGTATTATATTGTGTGTATTGTATACTGTACAATGTATATTATTATTTGCATATTGTGTTGTGTGTAATTGTGTATATTTGATATTGAAATTGTGTTGTGTAAATCTGATGTTTATTGTAAATTGGTATATGTCTCATGACTGCTATGTTACTCAGAACTGCACCCAAGACTTTCACCCACTGTTGCACTTATGTGTGTATATGGTTGAGTGACAATAAAGGGATTTGATTGGATGATTTTGATTACTTCCTGTTAAATGTTTGCAACCCTGGGTGTCTGTCAAATGTTGAAGTATGACTTCAGATTCAGGTTTGTAATTGATGAAAAATAAATAGCCCTACCTATTGTGACTTGTTTCGCACATGTGGTCTCACTCAGACATGCAGGAACGGACGAGTTAGGAACCATTCACACCAAAAGTGTTTTTGCACCTGTCTGTGCTGTTTTCCCTATTGATTTCATTTTTAAACACATGCTGGGCAGACGTCTTTGATCGTTGCACCACGTCTTGCTGTTTCTTTAGCGTCTCACGCAGGACCGGCACATTTTTTTTGACACTGTGTCAAGTTAAAAAGATTCTGAAAAAACTTGATACCCACGTTCTGTTTAATGAGTTGCACTGCATCTAGCTTGTTTTTAAAAAAGGTGTCACAAAAATTAGATGTTCTAAGGAATTTATTTCAGGCTGCAAAGAGGACTTCATGTGGCTATTCTGTTATATACTATATAGTTTCACATGATTCATGTGTTATACACCAATCAAAGTTTCTGTGCTAAACGGTCAGCCAATGCTCATGTGTGCTGAGGAGCTGCTTTGCCTTGTTAAAACTGTGTCTATTGTTATTATACTGTTATGAATGTTTCCTACAATGCTTGCATAAAATACAGCCTATTGCAACAATACTTGCTTAGGGAAGAAATTACAAAAAATTAGCGATTTCCAGTTTGGGTTGGATTAGGGCATAAAATCTGACAGTATCGGATAGGGTCAGCTTCAGACTTCATTTCAAGGCCTGTGCAGATGCTTTACAAAAATGTCTGGGAGATAGCACAATCTGGCTGAATGGGGTTGATTTCAGGGTATATGAACTATCAGAAGCAACATGTCGACTTCCACTGTTGTCATGTTGACAGGAATTATGTGAACACAGGAAAAGACACTGCACTCATCAAGCCATTTCATGGGGTCTTTGAGGTTGGATACAAATATGGTTGTCACGCGTATTTTTTCAATGCAGAACAAACAAATCTCTCTGCTCAGAGATCTCATCCGCTGTGTGCTTCTCTCTGTTGAACCTCATCTCATGTTCTTCTCACCTCACATTGACAAAGAACTTACTGAAGCAGAAACAACAAGACAGAAGATCAGCTGATGTTCTGTAGGGTCCAAAGCAAAAAGTTCAGCTTCTCCCTGGGCTCATGCAGCCCTCTGTTTACTGCTCTGTTGAATTTCTATTTAACAGTTTTTCCCCTCTGTTTCTCTTAGTCTTCCTTCTAGAGCATGGCACTAGCAATGCCAAGTTAATGGGTTCAATTCACAGGGAACACAAACTACTAAAATATATATCTTAAATGCTCTGTAGGTTTTTTTGGATACATTTTGTCTGCCAAATACATAAATGACATCGGTTTCAAAAACTGTCAAATACAGTCTCCAAATAAGGTATTTGGAGACCTAAACCTCTCATAAAAATATATGAATATCATAAAGTGTGCATTATTGTAGAAGGGTTCGAGTAGGAAGGACACGGGTGCCGGTTTCACAGTCCACGAGAGTCAACTTTTAATGCAAATGTCACAGTGTCTCTGGTCTCTCCCGTCTATCATTCCAGCAGCCTGTCTCAGTCATCACTGAAACGAGACACAGGTGTTTAGTGTTAACAATCACCAGGTGATGGCCCTTACCACTTCCTCTCTCCCCAGTGACAGACACACAATCAAGTCCATGCAAAGTTTCAAACCAAATGGCATTTATTGGCATAAACTCACTTTTCCAGCAAAACATTTCCAAGAAAGAGTTGGCTGGGTTTAAAATGTTAAAACAATAAATATGTTGTTAAAACTTAGAAAAATTTAATTTTGACACTTTATTGTTTGTCAAACCAAGTTGTTTACATGTCCATAGCTAATGTGATAAACAACACCTGTAGATACTTAGCTATCTGACTCTTAAAAATCACCTTGAAACAAGTTGCATGTAATTAAAAAAAATGCTTCTCAAAAAAATCTAGCACCATTTATATACAGATACCACTTGGTTTGATATTTAGATCCAGACCATTTTAAGTGTGTCTTAAAGGGATATTTCCCCAAAATGAAAATGTTGATTTTATTTTCTGACCCTTATATGTTGCTGTAAATCTTTCTTCTGTGGAAACTCTTTTGCATCTCTTTTCCATATGAAAGTGAAATGATGAGGCTGTCATTTTTCCTAGCCTCTCCTTTTGTTTTTTACAGAAGAAAGTCATAAGGGTGAGTAAATGATGACAGAATTTAGATTTATGTGTGGACTATTCCTTTAAGAGTCCAAAAGTGTCAAAATACTTAATGAACAGAATGCACTTCTCTTTTTCAAGAATTTTACAATCACAGTGTAACTGTGTATGTGTAGTGCCTGCATGTGTTTGCAGATCTGTTTGTGTGATTTCAGCTGGAATAAACTTTGTGTGACATGCTGTTTGGTCTAGGTTCAAAGGCTCAGGGGAGTGTGTGTGTGTGTGTGTGTGTGTGTGTGTGTGTGTGTGTGTGTGTGTGTGTGTGTGAATCCACAAGGACGCGTTAAAGCACTGATTAGACTCTCATTCCCGACTCTCATGCCCACTGTTGTTTTTACCTGCTGGCATCTGCCAAGTACATTCACCCACACACTTGTTCACTGACCTTAATAAGTCAAGCTCGCACTAAATTTTCTATTTCTTCTGCCAGGATGAAGATAATGAAGGTGCCCTCTCCTGGACCTAATATACCTCTTACACCAGTGGAACTTAAGGGAGAGTTGTGTAATTTCTTTAATTTTTTTTATACTTTCTTATATCTCAGTTTCCCCGTCTGTCGCTCACTTTGACGTTGTGTCGAAGAAGCGACATTAGTGGTCTCTCTTGAGCGCCTATGAAAAGAGGCCAATAAGAAGTTGGTAGACAGTATTTGCATAGCCCACCCCCGGACATACGGGTATAAAAGTGGGGAAATACGTAGAGTTCATTCAGAAATTTTCTTCGTAGCTGATGGTCGTGTATGCAGTCAGTTCCTCTGATGCTCTGCCTGCTGTTGGATCTACAGCGCACTTCAGCGACTTTTCTCCTTCTCTGCTCGGCAGTGCAGCTTGCCCCTGGGCACTTCGACAGCGCAGAAAGCTTAAAAGAGTTTATTTAAAAGAGTGATTTTTCTCTATAAAAGAGCATTTTCCTCTAAAAGAGCTTTTACTTTAAAGACGGCCCTGCTGATCACACTCGCCTCCATCAAGAGGGTCGGGGACCTGCAAGCGTTCTCTGTTAGTGACACCTGTCTGGAGTTCGTCCGGCAGAGACATATGTGATCCTAAGACCACGACCGGGCTACGTTACCAAGGTTCCTACCACAACCTTCAGAGTCCAGGTAGTGAACCTGCAAGCGCTGCCCCGGGAGGTGGCAGACCCAGCCACCTCGTTGCTGTGTCCGGTACGTGCTTTGCGTACTTACTTGGACTGCACACAGAGCTTCAGATGCTCTGAGCAGCTCTTTGTCTGCTTTGGTGGACAGCGGAAAGGGAACGCTGTCTCCAAACAGATGCTCTCCCACTGGGTGGTGGATGCTATTTCATTGGCCTATCACACCCAGGCCAACCCCCCCACCCCACCCCCCCCCCCCCCCTTGCGGGTTCGAGCGCTCTCAACATGGAGTATTACGTCCTCGTGGGCACTGGCCAGAGTTACCTCCCTAGCAGACATATGTAGAGCAGCGGGTTGGGCAACACCTATTACCTTTGTGAGATTTTACAATCTCAGGGTTGAGTCAGCATCATCCCATGTTTTCTCAGGTACGAGCCGGTAGAACTCGGTAACAGCTGACGGACTGGCCAGGTGGATCGCTTGCACCTGGCGCCCTTTCCCTTGGCCGAGGTAAAACTGTGCCTCTCCCCCAGGAGATCCCACCCATCCGGATCCCTGGATGATTCCTCCCTTGCACTTTGGGTCCGCAGTTCAGCGGAAGAATTCGCCGACCCAGTCCACTGCGGGTACTCAATCTACTCTGTACTGGAATAGAGTCAGGACTCCTTCATGGACTCCCCCTGTGTGTATTTTCCACTTTACGGTCCCCTTACGAAGTGGACCCGCGTCTCCCTTAGGCAGTCCCAGCTGCCCTCAGGTCGCTATGTGTAGCAACTCCCCCCTCCTTGAGGCTGGATATACCACTGTGCCACATTCCACACGTTGCCTAAAAACACATGTGATGTATTCGCCACCTTTACCTCCCCTTTCGGGCAGTTGTGGCCTCTGCAGGGTCTTTTCCCCCTGAAAGAATAGGAAACTGGGTAAGACCCCCTTCACTCGATGCGTGTAAGGGCCTCGGCCGTTCTTGCTCTATGCGGAGCCAGGCATGGCCCATTCCCAGGTTGGCAAGCGTCGCCTTGTTCCCCTGTCTAGGGTAACCAGAAGGATTCCGACGACTTTTTGGGGGCATTGGGGATAGGTACGTGCAGTCTGACACAGCTGGTTGTCTTTGCACGTAAAATACCTGTCCGCTCCTGTGTCAGCAGTACACGTACACAGCTCAGTGCATGACATGATTTATATTGGACCCCTAGTGTCGCTTCTTCGACACAACATTGAAGTGAGCAACAGACGGGGAACGTCTAGGTTACGTATGTAACCTCCGTTCCCTGATGGAGGGAATTAGACCTTGTGTCCTCCCGGCCACGTCACTGTTGTGGCCGGACCATTTCCGGCTCCTCAGAAAAATCCTGAATGAACTCGACGTATTTCCCCGCTTTTATACCTGTATGTCCGGGGGCGGGGTATGCAAATACTGTCTGCCAACTTCTCATTGGCCTTTTTTCATAGATCAGAGGCATATTCAGTGCTCAAGAGAGACCCCTAGTGTCGCTTCTTCGACACATCTCGTTCCCTCCATCAGGGAACGGAGGTTACATACGTAACATAGACGTTAATGTGCAGAGACACCTATAAAAAACCATTGTAGTTTGGCCTTCAGAAGAGTGTAATAAGGACTAAAATATTGGTCTATTTCTCACATAAAGCGATCATATAGTATCAGAAGACATGGATTAAACCACTCAAGTCATATGCATTATATTTATGCTTCCTTTCTATCCTTTTTGGGGCTTGGATGTTTTGGAATCCATCGATTATATTCACATCATACATATGAAAATATATCCCTTGACTTGATTCACCTTTTCCTTGCAGTTTAAAGGCAAGTTCATATGGAATGCTAATGACAGCTTAGATCAGTAAGAACAGAGCTGTAGTGCTCACTGTGACAACAATTTACTCTTCAACCTGTCTTACCACAAACCACTGATTAGAACCTATAACTTGTCAGAACTTGTTAGTTCAGTAACCACTTCAATTCAGAGAGTACATTCAGTGGAGGATGCATCAGACTGATTCACAAATACAGTATGACTTGTGAGTCTTTTCAAACGATTCATCAAAAGAACTGACTCATAAGAGTAATTTGTTCAAGACTTCGGCCTTTTCACTATATACTGAATGTTTGTTTTGAAGCCAGTGAAGACAATGCAATGACAGATGTTTTGTCTAGACATTATTTTCATGTTACACAGACTTACAGTATATATCATCCTGCTCTATTTAGATTTTAAGCTCACAACTCAAATAAAATATAATAGTAGTGCAGGAAACACTGGCATATACAGTTTCAACTGTGAGTGATCTCTTCAAGTCCACTGACATCTCTGAACTCCCTCAGCTGTATCTCTGTCATGTTTCTTTGGGCTGTGATTGACAGGAGTTGTTCCTGGCATGCTCTGCAGTTCCCAGGGGTCTAGTTTGGCCCTGAGCTCACCTGTTGTGATCATCACCACTGTGGCCACTGACAGTCTAAATCAAAACCAGATCCACTGACTATTGAACAAACTTGGGCAAAGGTTTCTCAAAATCCCTAACCACTGACCAAACTTTCTGACTGTAACTTCTAAAGCTTTCCAAGAGCACTGCAAGTGATAGTGAATTCTGTCATCATTTACTCACCCTCACATAGTTCTAAAATGTCTCAGTTACTGTCGTAAACTCCGTTCCCTGATGGATGGAATGAGACGTTGTGTTGATGTAGTGACACTAGCGTCTCTCTTGAGAGTCTCGGTTACCTCTTATCTTTGAGAAAAGGCCAATGAGAATTGGCAAACAAAATTTGCATGCCCCTCCCCTGGACATACATGTATAAAAGGAGGAAACATGCATCTGTTCAGACAGGTTTTGAACTGTGACTTGTGGACTTGACTGTGGGAGTAGAGTACATGTCTTCACCCTAGGATAGGGGAAAGGCACTATTCGCAAGCAATACACCTGGCCAGCTGTTCCATATTACCAAATTCTACGCGTTCGGACCTGTCATAACACGGGACGAGACCAGCTCAACCCATAGGTTGTAAAATCTTGCGAAGGTATTAGGTGTTGCCCAGCCCGCAGCTCTGCAGATTTCTGCTAGAGAGGTGCCATTGGAGAGTGCCCACAAGGATGCCACACTCATCGTAGAGTGTGCTCGAACCCGCAAGGTGGCGGGCACGGCCTGGTTCTGGTAGGCCAATGCAATGGCATCCATGATCCAGTGGGCAAGCCTCTGTTTGGAGACAGCGTTCCATTTCCGCTGTCCACCAAAGCAGATAAAAAGCTGCTCAGAGTGACTAAGCACACACCGGACACAGCAACACTAAGGCTGAGTCTGCCGGGGTTGTAGGAACCTTTGGCACATCGGGGTCTCAGGATGACGTGACAAGTGTTGCTGACAGAGAACACTTGCAGGTCCCCAACCCTCTTGATGGAAGTGAGCGCAATCAGGAGGGCCATCTTCAAGGAGAGGGCCTTTAGTTCGACTGACTCTTGCTGCTCAAACAGGGCTCTCTGAAGGCCAGAGAGGACCATGGAGAGATCCCATGAGAGGAACAGGCATGGCCTAGGAGGGTTCAGCCTCCGGGCATCTCTAAGAAACCTGATGATCAGGGTTTTTTTTTCTTGAGGGTTACCGAGGCTCTCAAGAGAAGACCCCTAGTGTCATTATATCGACACAATGTCGAGTGAGTGACAGAAGGATCTGAATGAATTTCTATCTTCCATGGAACACAAAAGAAGATGTTTGGCAGAATGACAGCCTCAGAAATGATTCACATTATTTTCATGGAAAAAAAGCCATGAAAGTGAATGATCACTGGGACATTTGTTCCCAAAGTCATTGGCTGTCATGTGTGTAGTAACAAAAAGTAGCACGTCATGTTGAATAAGTGAAATTGGAATAAGTAATAACATTTGAGAGTTGCCACAGAGGGGATGATTTTCAGTGAAAAGTGACTTAAATTTCAGTCTGTTCCTTACAAAAAGCTATTGCATGGTTTCAGAAGACTTGGAATATAGGTCACAAGCCTTATAGAGTTCTTTTTTTTTGTGGGTGTCCTTTTTGGAGCTTGAGAGTCAATGTGAATGGTCATTGTACGGAAAAGAGGAGTGTGAACTTGTTCAAATGCTTATAAAGAAAATAAATATTACAGAATTGGTATGCAATAAAACTAATAGACCAATTTTATATTGAAGTAATTCAAATGTAATACAGTAATGCTCTGATTGCCAAAGTCTTTTATAGTATTTGGTCATATAATCGTGTTTGTTTTATCTCATGGGGTTTTCATCATAACAAAAGGAAAATCATCTTCCCAGTTCCAAAAATATTGGATTCAAGTGCCCGTAGCCCTGTGTTTCCTTTGTATCTCAGAGAAAACTAATCTGATAAAATACAGCTATTTCAAGACTACTCTAAAACACAGAGTCAAGGTTACCGCATCAATCTGTATATGAAATATAATCTCATCAACTCCAAAATGGAATCTTTGATGGGCAACTGGAAAAATGATTGTCAACTATGTGCAATCCAATCTCCCTTGTCCTGACCTAAGAAGCTGTGTTATATTAAAATTACCAATTCTCAATGGGGAGTTTTGCAGGTCAGTTAAAACTGTGTTTGTTTCGCAAGCATCCTGTATAAAAGAACAAACTAAAAACAGTTTTCACTGAGAGAAGATAAAGACAGAATTGTGTGATGTGAAATGGGTCTCTGTTGTGAAACTGTGCAGATGAATATGATTGAAGAGGTTCTAATCAGTGGTTTGTGGTATGACCGGGTGAAGAGTAAATTGTTGTCACAATGAGCTCTACAGCTCTGTTCTTACTGATCTAAGCTGTCATTAGCGTTCCATATGAACTCGCCTTTAAAGATATATCAAACCACGACAAAAAGAGCCTTATTTAGATTACACTAGCCTGACGTGAATTACGTGCTCTAGAGAAGAGCTGTAATCTAATCATGGAATAAAATCTCTGTGTAGAAGAAACACCTGGGGGAATTCAGACACTATTAACGGTGAGTGGTAAAAGGTGGCAATTAATTAAGTTACATCCCATGGGGAATTTTGATCATTTGGTTTGTAATACTCTGACTTGCTTAGGGATGTTTCTTTCCTGTTGTTTCATTTCACAGTGCATGAAGGTTTCATGAATCCATTAATAATTATGATTTACTATTCAATGAGTATCTTAGTCCATTACCTGCCCAAAGTGTTTGTTAATTACTGGCATCTATAACAGAAGGGAGAGTGACTACATTAAGTAAAATAACAGTATAATATCTCAATGTAAAGGCTTTAAAGATATATCTGGATGTGAATCCTGGTTCTTTCACTATTTTACACCAAACATTGTCTTAAGACGCAATATACTGCATACACTGTATACCCTAGCTATACAAAAAACGACAAAGAGCATTAGATAAACTTGACTGCAGGTTTTGTTCTAATATTAGATATTTCAACTGTTTCCATTTTATCCAACAGCTGTGCTGGCATTTTGTGCCTGACTAGATTTCACAAAATAGATAAACTTTTAAAATATGCAACTGGAGAACTAATAAGCTTCGCTTAGTGCATAAAAAATTGTTTGCATGACATTAAGTGCTGGTTAAAAATAAGATGCTTCGATAAAGCAGGTCTATTACTTTTTGAGTGCTGCATTCATGACTCGTACAAATGACATAAGTGGCACTTCCTTCTAAAGAAAACAAGTTTTTCAAAAAGTGCGATTACAGTTGCAGGTACAGTACATCATGTAGAATCCCAAATCCCAAACACTTTATCTACAGTTGTCCACAAAGTGTTTGGACACTTAAGAGCGTATGAGTTTCACTGCAAGGGATACAACATATCAAAGCAAGTGGCATCTGCAAACAAATGATGCTAGACCTTTTTTCACAACTAACTTCACTAACCTCTCTACTTTTAAGGTGATTTTTAGTGGATGTTTAATGTAAGTTCACACATATTTCACACAATAGTAAATTATTCTCTAAGTACCTTAATGGAAGACTAATTACCAAAGCTCACTTTGGATAAAAGCTTTGGTTAAATTAATGTCACATGTAATTGATTGAAAAACATGACAAGGATAAACCTTTATTTGTGCACTAAATGTTAAGAATTAATGTTAATTGTAGGTTTGCTAAGGGTGATTACACTGCGCATAAAAATTGTAGCCTATTCCAAGCCTTGAAAGAACAAAAAGTTCCGCTATAATTCTTCTATTGTTCACCAGCATAACGTTGGTCTCCTGGTGTTAAAGAAGCATCCGGTGCTGGACACTCAGTATCTCCTTTCTTTAAGCCTGAACACCACACTGCAAAAAATACATAAATAAATAAAAAATAAATTCTTGCCAAATATTTTTTTGTCTTTTTTTCCATTAAAATTAGAGAAACATCCTTAAAACAAGAGGAAATTATTGAGAAACAGAATGACACAATATATGCCCTCGCCAGAAATTGCTTACTGTCAGGATATGTACTGTATATGATGGACACATTTCTCTGCTGGTAAAACAGTAGGCTACTTTTTTAGGTATGCATGCCAATAGTATGAATAGATCTTTAACATACTTCATCTGGGGACCTGGGTATTGACCAGTGACCCCAATATATGATGTAATAGCAACAATAACGATAATAATCTACCCTGTTGTTGTTAAACAAGCACTGTTTAGGCACAAGGATTAATTTTCTTTGTATATACATCACTTACAAATGAAAAGTGCCCCCCGATTTGCAGTTCTCCACCTTTTTGTTTTTTTAAATCTTGCTTTTTGAACGTGAAGTCTCCTCTGGTCCAGGGTGATTATGTGATAATTAAGTGTCCAGTCGAGCTGCACTTAAATAGTTGGTCATCTGGGTATTTCTAGCATCCTGTTTTTATGAATACTGAGGATAATATTACTCCATTGGCATTTTGTCTTATTGTCATGATTCACTGTTGTTTTGCCTTTTGTTTTGCCTCTGTCATCTGTTTCCCCCCAGACTACACTTCCCATCATTCCCTGCTCTCATCACTGCCAGCATTTCCCTATTGTTCTCACCTGTATTTTATTCACTCATTAACCCCTGTGTATATAATGCACTGATTTCTACCAAGTCGTTATTTGTTTTGCTCCTGTGTCATGTACTTTTGTTTTAGTTCCCAGTTCCTAGTCTTTCCGTGTTCCCTGTTTTTGTACTTTGTCTATTTTTTCATTAAATTAAGCTGCATCTAGATCCTGCACCTCTGACTTCCTTGAACATTACAGAACAACTGAACCAAGATGGATCTAGCGGCTTTATCCAATTGAGCCAGGCAGACTTGCCCATTAAGGAATACTCACATCTTTATTATTGACGCCGCGTCACCGCCACGCCTGAGTCTGCTCCACGCCACGTCACCGGCACGCCTGAGTCTGCTCCACGCCGCGGCTCCGCCTACCACAGCTTCACCCCTCGAGCCTCCTATGGCTCCGTCTTCCACGGCTCTGCACTCAGAGTCTTCCACGGTTCCAGTCTCTAGTCTGTGGCCACCTCCTGACCCTATCTTGACCAAATCCAAGAGCATTTAACCAGTCACTAAAAAATAAAATAAATAAATAATTAACAATTCTTGTTGCACATAAATCAGTTTTGTATACTACTCTAATGATAGTGAAACTTTGTAGTATGGCACTTTTCGTACCACTGTCTCCTTAAGATGATTTGCTTATGTTTTCCTCTTTTGTAAGTCGCTTTGTATAAAAGCGTCTGCCAAATGAATCAATGTAAATGTAAATGTAAATCTTGACCCTGTGGTTGCCACCCAGGCCTCCTGACCCTGTTTTAGCCCTCTGGCCGCCAACTAGGCCTCCTGATCCAGTCCCTACCCTGAGGTTGTCTCCTGGGTTCCCAGGACGTCCACCTGATCTGCTCTGTTTTTCTAGTTCTCCTGGCTGTCTGCCTTATCGGCTCTGGTCTCCTTGGTCTCATGACCGTTCGCCTGATCTGCCTTGGTCTCCTGGTCATCCACCTGATCTTTTCTGGTCTCATGGGTCTCCTGGCCATCTGCCTGATCTGCTCTGGTCTCTTGGCCATCCGCCTGGTCTCCTGGCCATCCTCCTGGTCTCCTTGGTCTCCGGGACGTCCACCTGATTTGCCCTGGTCTCCTTGGGCCCCAGGCCATTTGCCTGATCTGCTTTGGTCTCCTTGGTCTCTCGGCCTTCCACCTGAACTGCTCTGCTCTCCTTCTCTAAATACTAACATAACACTAACAAGTCTCATACTTGTTTCATTTTTTTTTGTAGAAATACATTAAAATAACTCTTAAAAATATACACTCACAATCCAGTCCCATGAAACCCTGCCTGGTTTCAGCATACTTTGATGCAACAAATATTATTCACATTGTTCCAACACAACTAGATTAAGTAGATATAGATGTATTGTACGCAATGAAATTAAGACCAAATGCAAAAGAAATGTGTTGGATTAACTAATTTTAATTAAGTAAATTGAGCAAGCAGTAAAAATTATTTTGAGTGAACACTATCCGTTAGAAGTCTGAATCCATTTGATCATTTCATATCAATGTAATCATGTCACTTTTTAATGACTGTGTTGAATTTTACTTGAATTTTATGCAATATGATTATGTTCTTATCTCAAACATAAATGTATTATGTTGATTTTAAGTTTACTGGGTTAGTATTTTCAGAAGAGCTACTTTCCATTTTTTTAGTGACCTTGGCATTAATAAAAAAACTATTGTCATCAATACACAACATTTCAGTAATGAAAAACCAGGTACAAATTCTTTTGAGCATATCTCTTGAATAGAGCGCATCAGTTTGTTTCTGGTAAAATACAAATCTAATTTATTTTTTCCATTGGTTAATTAATTTTTAACAATAATTTATAAACCTTTAAAGACAGGTCTATACCATAAGCTCTGGGGTTATTAATCGATGATATGTGCCTCTGCTGCATGAGTCCATGTTATTTCAATGTCCTTTTTTAAAAAGTCTGTTTATTAGAGTAATTCCTGGTGAAGAACTACTCTACCCATGATTGTGAAGAGAAATGCTCCACCAATCAGTGAATCATGGCCAACAAATCCCACCAAACTAGTACTGCAGTGACTGTCCACTTTCTGTGAATGATGTAATCGAGTCGGTCTCCCTACGCAAACTTCTTGTATATTTTGAATTGTATATTTTACATTCAAATCATGTTTTTTTTCTTTTTTCCCCTTTTCTCCCAATTTGGAATGCCCAATTCCCACTACTTAGTATGTCCTCATGGTGGCATGGTTACTCAACTCAATCCGGGTGGCAGAAGACAAGTCACAGTTGCCTCTGATTCTGAGACTGTCAATCTGCGCATCTTATCACGTGACTCATTGTGCATGACACCGCAGAGACTCCGCTTGTAGAGGCTTATGCTACTCTCCGCAACCACGAGGAGGTTACCCCGTGTGACTCTACCCTCTCTAGCAACCGGGCCAATTTGGTTGCTTAGTAGACCTGGCTAGAGTCACTCAGCACACAAATATTTTGTTTTTGTTCTTAAAATCAACAACTTAAAATCAATAGTTTTATGTTTTTACATAATGTTTTATTTTATTACATCATTTGCATTGCTTCATGGGATTTAAGTTAATTCCCTCATTAAAGACAGTAAGTACACCAGCTTGTCTGATTTTTAAAGGTGCACTCAGTAATTTTTTCTCATTAAAAAAGTTTAACACCTAAAGACATGAATTGTCATTTTGAAATATACGTAGGACATCATGAACACTCACATTAAAATAAAGACTCCAGTCATATCAGTAACCATATAAAAGCTGTTTTATTCTACATGGAGAGAGTCCACACATGGGGGCTGCCATTTTAGAATAACAAGACCAGCCGACTACTACACATTCTACTATTTGACACTTTCATTCATTGATTAAATTAATCATGGCCGACTGTGAATACGTAATTTCTGCAATGGCATTTGAAACTGCAAACTATTGATTTTTAATGATGCTAGATCCAATGATGCGGCTACATCCAGCCGCTAGGTGTCAGTGTAAGTCCAAGATGACACAAAGTCAAAATTTTATTTTAACAAATTTGTGATTCACCTTCTTCAATATTTTATGAAGCATTTTATGAAATTCCTATGAGAGAAATGAATGAGAAAAATTAATTATTTTTTCCTCCACCCGTATTCTGGCAGGTCCCACCTCCTGTGTTCAAATTGCTACTAAAGGCCCAAACATACTAGTACATGAACGCAGATGCATCTTTGCTACACAAGCGCGATTCCACGCAAGTACGCACTGCATTCTCCGTGTTGTCGCAAGGGAAGCTAGAGCGGACTTCCTGTTTTCAGTCAACAACTGTTATGGCGGAGCTGCAATTTGAGGAGAATCTTGCCGAACAAGTTATACAAACATATTTACATCCCCTCTCCATTAGAATAAAATAGCAATTGAAAATGCTTGGCAAGAAATTGCAGCTTCCCTAAATTCCGATAATGACACTGTAAAGAGAAAATGGAAACAACTATGGGACCAAATTGTCAGAGCCAGGAAGAAATGGAAAGGTTTCTGCAGTGGAGATGCCACAACTATCTATGGATATCTAGTCTTTTTGGACATGTTGGGATGGCTTTTTCATGATTCGGTGCTGTTGTTTAAATGTGACTGATCATAAGAACGTTTTATTATTGTTATTATAAGCAAACTTCAATGAATATCCATAGCATACCTGTCAAAATTACCTCAAATCTGTTACGATTGCCTTTGTGGCTCTAGCAGCTGGAGTCAGATCAGGAAAACAGTCAGAGATGTCAGACACAATCATGCACCCCTTCCCACATCCCCTTCCCTCTGTGCCTCAACCACAGACTCCTCTAAAGCCAGAAACCCAACAACAGTCTAATGCCCAGAAGCAACCACCACCACAGCCACATACTGCTCCTCTTCCTCCACTCATCCAGGTTTGTAACCGCCAGATAACAGCAAGAGCGCATGTGAAGTATGTATAACCTGACCACACGTAGGCCATGCGTTCGCATACTTGCGTAAAGTATGTTTTGGTCTTAAGAGCTACTTAAAAGTGGTCTGCGATTGGGCAGTTGATATGAAGTCATTCATATAGCCTTCGTAACCATAGTAAACAGAGGGTCATCATATCTAGTTGCAGAAAAACAAACAGCCACTAAGTTCGAAGTTCAGTGCAAATTTTAAATGTTTCACATTAGACAAGAAAAAACATTCACATGCATTTAAATAAGTTGGTTACAACTTTGTCAATTAATATTATAATGGGGCGATGTAACAGCAAAGCTTCCAGTTTATGACTGTGTGTGTGTTTTTACTCTATACTGTCCTATACAACTGATAGCCCTATTTACTATACAGAATATTCCATACAGCTCAATATACAATATGTAACATATTGCGTCACTTCTTTAATTTAAGTTCTTATCATTAAATAATTCTGCAATTCGTTTTTAATAATTTAGATTGTTTAACTATTGGTAGGGCATTAAATTAATATTAAATGATCAAGATGTATAGCAAATTATCAAGATATGTGTTTGTGTAGCAAACTTAATATCAATGCATTAAAGTCATGTAAATTACATGTTTATTAAAAAGAAGAATGTTTCAAATTAACAATTAGAACAAAGGTATAGTTCACCAAAAATGTAAACTCTCTCATTTATTCACCCTAATGCCATCCCAGATGTGTGACTTTTTCTGCAGCACACAAATTAAGATTTTTATAGAGGAATATTTCAGCTTTGTAGGTCCATACAATGCAAGTGAATGGTGACTAAAACTCAGAAGGTCCAAAAAGCACATAAAGGCAGCATGAAAGTAAACCATATGACTCCAGTGTTTTAATGCATGTCTTCAGAAGTGATATGATAGATATGGGTGGGAAGCAGATCAATATTTAAGTCTTTTTGTTTTCTTTTTCTTTTACTAAAGTGAAAGTGAACATGTAGATTTACAGTAAAAAAAGTGCTAAAATATTTATCTGTTTCTAGGAATATGGTAAGAAATCATTTAAGTTTTTATATGTCTTAGCTTACTGATAAGCTTACTATAGCTTACTATAACTTATGCTTTTTTGCTGTGCTAGCTATTTAGCTAGCTAGCTTCTCTCTTTGTGAGGTTTTATTAGTCAAATCCTAGTTTAAACCATTCAGGATTTGTGCCAACCGTAAAGAGGCCAAAACAAGTGTCAAACTGTGTGGCATATATGCAAATAACCCCAACAGATGTCATATCAAAGCCACTGGAGGCGTTTAATCAATCATAATTACTAATAAGATGATTACCTGTTCTAATCCTAGATTGCATGCGGCATGTTTCCAATACTGTCAGCCGTCTCCTAATCGCATTCTGACAGCTGCAATGAAATGTTTTGTGTCCAGTTACTCATATGAAAATATAATGTTCCTATGTGTTCCTATCTATTATTATTAAAATATCAATAAAATACCTTAATCTTGCCTTATTGTGTACCATACAATGTATGTATATTGTATGTCACCCCTAGAGTGAATTGCATTAAAATATGATGCCCCCTCAGTGTACAGAAAAAGCTCAGGTAAAAATCTGACAAAGAAGCAAATATTTACATCTTTGCTGTGTATTGGAGCCATAACATTTTAACATGCTATTATTTAGGGTTTAAGAATACATTTGTTTGGATTTACACTTTGGAGAATGTGCAATCTTGTGTATTATTGGTCAGGATTATGATAAATGTATGTTTAGTGCCTTCTTTGTAAGACCATGTTTATACTTGTGCTGGCAATATGCAAGAGAGAGTAACTCTGGGGAAAACCATCTCTCTTTCTCTGTATATCTCCATCTCTTTTTGCTTTATTTTTATCCAGTGCTTTCCTTTCATGTGCCATCTTAGTTCTGAATGTTTTATGCGTAAGTGAGATGGAGAGATTCTGAGAGATGGTAAACAGCAGGTTGCTCACAATGTGAGACAAGATGAGACTCTTCTGTGCTTTCAAAAATGACTCCTGATTCTCCCCTTTTTAATTAGAACATAAAAACAAGCGCTTCATTAGGTTTTACATGAAAAACATCACACTTTGGATGGCGCTTGTCATGAAATATGGACATCAGGACATACTCCCTAACCCTTTCACAAGCATTGCATCAGGGGTGTAATGACACAAATGTCATGCACCGCTTTCACCTCCACATGAAAAGCTTTGCAGATGGCATCATGCAAAAGCAATTTTACAAAATTGCTAGCAACAAAGCTGGAGGTCTGCATGGTTGCAATCTAATGATGCATTAGTTCTTGATACATTGCAGATACACAAAAAAGGCTTGCTTGTGTTCATCATAACTAAACACAAATAAAAATACAATAAAATTTGTGTATTGTACAGCTAGCTAAAATTGAAGGATGTGGCAATTTAAACCAATGAACCCTCTAATGAACCAATAGTTGCACTATGATTTTGGTGACAGTAGGTTAAATGTCCTGCTGCTGAAATTGGTCTATCCCTACAGAAATTCTAAACACTGCCCCCAGTGACCAAAGTTGGAAGTGTTGTTGAACGCATGGCACATATGAGGTCCAGTTTTGGGTTGAAATGTCCACAGAGTGGTGCCGAAAGCGAGTTATATTTTTAATTGGAATTCATATTTTAAAATTATTTTGTGGTGAAGTAAATATAGAAGAAAAGATGAAGTACTCTCTACATTGAATAATTTAGTTTGAGTGTGAGCTTGAAAATATTAAGTAAATTCTACATTTATACTCAATTCAAACATGTAAAAATGAATGCTCTAACTTATAAATAAATATTATTTATGATTATCTTTACAATATGTCATCATGTATTAATCCTAATGTAGAAAACCTTGCATATTTATTTGCTATTTTGAGTAACATGCACAGGTAAAGAAAATATATTTTACATAACTTTTCTAAGATGGTGTTCTCATTATGCACCAGGGTTGAATATTTAATGAGCTTGCATAGTTTGCTGCCTTTAGTCTTTTCCATCTCTCTCTGTTTGATTTCCGAGTACTCCGGTTCAAACAAATAAGGCTGGGCATAGAAATGCATCTTCTTGTCAACTTGTCTACATTTCAGACATATTTTGTAAGTTCTGTTCTCTGATTTGTGTGCAGTTGTGTTTTGTTTTCTATCGTTAATATTGCTGGTGGTCTAGTTGAAGAAAATGCGCTTTCTCGATTGAACGCTTCATTTCGCGAGAAGGGCTGTATATGTTGTTTCTTTCGTGCACTCTTATGAACGTGCACATGTGATAAACGGTCGCTGAGCATTTCCACAAATAATACATTCGATTTCTGTTTGTTTCTCACCAAACCTTATCGTATGCCCTCAGAACAAGGCACGAGTTACATACTATAATTTATTAGACTCCTGAATTGTACTTGTGTGTCCTTTATGAAGCTTGAAGAGGTAATCACTATCCACCTTTTTGCTGAATGTAGAAGTGTTTGACGACTTTTTTCAATTTCTGGTCTCCAGTGTTTTCACTCGCATCAGCATATATTCTTAGCAGGTAATGTAATGTTTAAAGTATTACATTTGTAAAAATTGTCAATAAAACTAGTTGAGATTACTGTTTTTTTATATAGACAGTGCCTCAACTGAGTGTGTAGATTACATGAAGCGATGGTCAGAGATAAATTACTTTGATATCACAATCCAGACCAGAGATACCAGAAATACAAAACAGGCAATTTGTATCATCATGGCACTGCCCAGTGGTTGCTCAAGAAAACTGTGGATAAACTGCCATTGTATGACATCACTGAGCACAATTGTTTATAAGCAATGGTTGAATTTCATTTTTGGGTGAACTAATCCCTTTAAATTTAGAACGAAAATGCAACCTCCGAATCATGGTCACCATTGTTGATGTGAATGCGATTACTTCCCACACTAGAGGGAAATGGGATCATACTTGAATTGATTCAAATTATCTCATGGGGGATGGTGCTTGTCAGTAATTTGTCAGAATGGGATTAATTTTGAACATTCGGATGCAACATGTCAATTTCAGATTCAAGGAGGACATTTACTTAGAAGTCACAGCAGCAAAAAAAAAAAAAAAAAAAAAAAAAACAGTTGTTAAAATCTAAGGGTCATATAGAGGGTAGAGAATAGTTCTGTAAACCTACATTACATAACATTATGAATGGACCTCAGAGAAGGAATTCAAATATTATAAGGTATTTATTGTATAATCCCTTAAGGGCGAAACTGTTAGGGGCCCAGATATTGTAGTGCACTCAACTAACTACATACAAATCGACAGTGTTTAAAAAATGATCTATAACCCACTTTTCATTATTTCCCAAACTTCTCTGAATAAACTCCTGTCACAGTCTGACACTTCTTTATTCCTCCAAACGATTGATGTGTCAGGAAAGTTTTAGTTGAGAAGCAATATGACTTTGAGGCAAAAAGGAAAGTGATGTTGACATATAAAGCTCTTGCTTTGTGCTGGTATAAACATGAATGCAAGATCTGACTTCTACTGCATTACTCTTCCATTCCAGAGAACTGTCAGCAGTGATGATGTCAACAGGCTTCACATTTCTATATTTCAATTCTGACATAACTAATATCTAAAGCTGTTCACTATTCATGAGTTAATAGACTGTAAAAAACAAACAAACACAGTAACACTGTACAGTAAGATTCAATTTGTTAATTAAGGGATATTGTACAGTCAGCCAGTTGTTATCACACAAAAATCGACAGAGTGATCAGACTTGTATAACCATGAAGGTACTTTTTACCGCTTATTACGCAGCTACTAACCAAAATAATAAATACATGGACATAAAACATTTTTTGATTTGAAATTATGTAATTTGAGAAGAAAGAAATCGTTGAACAGTTAAAAATCCACCTCCAGTTTGCATTGTGTTTATTTTGTGAAAATGATCATCAGACCATCCTAATTTTTAAGCCTATTACAAGACTTGTTGCCAAAAAAAATACAAAATAAAATGCATATGAAACATTGATTTGATCTGAAATTATTTTATTTTACAAGTAAATTTTTATTTTACTTGTAGAGATCGCATAGTGATACGAGAAGCAGGAAAGATGGCTCGCAGTACCCGGATGAGCCCAGATGGAGCCATTGACCAATCATAATCGAGTATTTCAGAGAGCTTGTAATATCAGGAGATCAGGAATGAAAGAAGATCATGCTAAAACAGAGTGTTGTATAAGTATTAATAAGTGCTGTAAAAGTATTGTTCATTGTTATTTCATGTTAACTAATTTTAACAAATTTTAACAAATGCAACCTTTTTGTAAAATGTTACTAAAACCACAACTAGTTAAAATGCTGAAATCAGTTTTATGCCCAAAAGGTTTATAATAACGGCTTACAACAAAAAATATAAAATGCAAAATTCCATTTCGCACTTTTAAGAGGCATCCAAAATAATTGGTCACTGGTAAAACATCTAATTTAATATAATGAAATATTTATGTTATTTTTGAATAGCCATCAATGGAGATAGATGCTTTTTGCCTCCAGAATGTAGTTATGGCATCTACCAGCAGGGATTTACTGTCAGCCAAACCATGACCCCTTGTTTATGCCAAGGAGTATGTATTGCTTAGAAATGCGATTATTAGCATGACGGATCTGTTTGTTGTGTCATCAAGTAACAGTGCATACAATTCTCTTCTGAAGATTCTCTTCTGTCAGGTTTTGTTTTGCTGCTATAATCTCAAACCCATTTCCTGTCAAAGGGCAGTAATTATGAATCCTTTGCTTTCTGATGAGTACGTCTGTACTGTGCCTCGAGAGATTGCTCAGTTTGTAATAACAGTTTCGCAGATGTGAATTTCTGCATGCTTATCTGTGGGTCAGAGAGTGTTTAGTCACCACAGCTTCTCTAACATTTCTAATGATTCCTCATAGGGCCAATTAATTCAGATGAGCTTCTTAAGTGCTCTTTGAAGAGCTGACCTGCTCATCATGATGTCATCTAGCTCCGCCTCCTCTTCTTGTCATAGTGGAATGCTCAATTACTTTATTCTAATGAACGAAAGATGTGGAGGCTCATTTATGCTGTTAACACTCGTTGGATTTGAATGCTATTGTCAGGACGTGGTCACTTTCTAAAAGACATAGACATTAGTGCAATCAAGGTTTGTTTTTATTTATTTATTTTTTGCTCTGGTCTAATTGTGTTGTTTTGGAGATAAAGTACAGAAAGTGGTGTAGAGCGGCCTTACAGACCTATGTAATGTTAAGTGTTGTCCATTGTGATGCAATAATGGATACACAAACACTGCATTTATTTGCTTTGCCCTAATTAAAGCCTGTTGTGACAAATGTCTAAATTAACTGTGTTTGTGGTGTTTGCCAAGGCAAGCATCACCATAACTATAGCTCATATTTAGGATTAGGGATTTCAACAAACCCCTAACCCTAGGGATTAAACATTAATATGCAACTTGTTCCGCACAGATGGTGTTATGGCAATACTATAGAAGCAATGCCCTAGTAACCACTTTGAGCCCCGTAGCAACTGCATAGCAATGCCCTGCCAAGCACACACTCAACACTTTAGATATGTGGTGGTACCTTTTGCATAGAGACTTGGGTGTGGGTTCTTTTGACCACCTACCAATCATCCAGAACACCATGGCAGTGCCCTAGTAACCACCTAGAACACCTTAGCAACCGTATTGCACACCTTGGCAACCACACACAACATCATGGTGCAGAGTTTTGCATGGGCAAGCACCACATACATTTTGTTTTTGTCCACTGTCTGTAAATTAGCACCTAGAAATATTTATCTTTGGCAGCTGAAAGTATCAACAAGGATTTTAATTGTACTGTAGTTTTTGTTTAATCAAATCTTGGGATACTGGGATCTGACACTAGTGCAATCCTGGCCATAGACAGAGAGAGAAAGTAACATTGTAGACTAGGATGCAATCCACAAGAGATATTTGAACAGATTATAGGATCTTTCCATTGAGAGTTCCATGTTGCTTCTCTTAAATAAGCTCTGGGAAATCACAACACAGATTCCTTCATCTCAGATCTTTCTAGAGTGAAGAACGAGACAAAAAAGGCATAGGGTGGATTTCACAGGGCTGGTGAATAGAGATGGTATTATTCTGGGGACTTCCTGATCCACTGCAGAAAAGTTATTTTACTATGAGTGGTGGGGAAATTATTGTGTGGAGTGGAGGGGGGCGGGGCCGGGCTGGAATGTTGCACGCCCGGTCCCCAATCGGCCTGATGAGGCGCGCGAGGGACAAAGGAGGCCAGTGACGACGGTTCGAGAGAGAGAGAGCAAAAGATACATTGCTTATGATTAGGGCTGGGTATCGAGTTCGATACATTTTAGGCACTAACCGAATTGCCTCTAAACAATCGAGTAGCACATTTTTTTTTGTCGTTCGGTAGCAAATTTCGATAACTAAATGGTTAATCTCTTCAACGTCAGTGATAAGCATATAGCATGCTAGATGTGCCCAAATCTAAAAGTGATGGTGATTGGCTGAGTTTAGGCATCAAGGAAAAACACTAGTATCAGAAAATGGTTTGAGTTTCAGGGCTGAGAAAGAATGTTATACTTAACATTACTAACACTGTTCTACATTACAGAGAAATACTAAACTGTAATAATGTGTCATTAAAATATAATTTTTACAAGCGCACGCACGAAGCGAGCCGCAGCGACACCGGGAAAAGCGGTATTGATTCTGAATGTGTTGGAGAAAACAGCAAGAGACTGTCTGAACATTGTGTTAATTTATAGAGAGAAATGCACATTCGAGTTGAGCAAACAGATGATGATCTCGGGATCAATGATGGTCAGAGTGATCACTAACAGCTGATGCCTTTGACCATGTCATGATGATATTTGGCTCGTTTTTCCATGTATTCAATTATTATTATTATTATCAAATTAATATTACATATAATTTGCCCATGGACACAAAAACACGCGTTTGTAGAAACACTATTTATTATATTAATAAGTACAGATGACAGAAAAGCCATCTATGTGCATGTATGGTGCGCTGATACAGAGGCATACAATCTTGTGGAACACGTGCATCTAAGGATCTCACTCTTTGTTTCTGCCTTCCAATTTTTTTTTTTTTTTTATGAGTGCTGCAAATGATCTCAGACATCTCAGGAGGTGCTTTGAGTTCAGTAAACTTTATTTCCACATAGCAGTTTATTGTGAACGCAACTCTGCAGCCAGTAAAATAATACAAACTATATAAAATAATACAAAATGTATAAAATATTACAAAAACACGTTCACCTCGAACCATGATTTATATTTCAGTGATTATTGTCATCATTATTTTTACATTTATAATTGTTTTTATGTCTTCATTTGTGTAAGTCGTTTTATATATTTATTATTTATTTATTTGCGTTTTCATTTCATTTGGAGTGCAATTTGAATTTAGAAATGTATTTGATTTAAGTTTAAATTTTTTTAAATACATTTTTTTATTTTCAATGCAAAATCAATAAAGCAAGAATATTCACTAATCCCTTAGCCCCGAGGTTTCTGATATAATTGGATATATATATCATGAAGGAGGGAACAAAACAAATTTATTCACACACACATGATATATTTTCCTGGATAACAAATCCAGGTAGAGAATGCACAGATGAAGCTTCTTTGCCAGAGAGATGTTCACAAATATTGTAAAGCCATCTTTCAAAAAGTTTGAAACACATTTTAAATGCACTAATTTTTTTCCAGTTTAATTTGAACTTTTAGCTAAAATAATACAAAAATAATGGTCAAAGTTTGAAATCAAGATGTCTTTCTTTATTGTGTAAGCTTATCCCTAACCATGTTTACCGAAAATTATCCCATAGTACCACCTAGCGAACAACCAGCGGTAATACCGGTGTTCGTCGTTTTCCTGCAGAGTTTATTAAAAAATTTTGACAAAGTATTGGAAAAAGTAACGTTTAGGAACCGGTATCGAAGTCAAGATATCGGTGTCGATATCGAATAATTTTGAACGATACCCAGCCCTACTTATGATTGATTTATGGATATTTGCTGCATTTAAGTCTTATAACGGGGCAGTTATCGTGTAATTCCTCAAGGACATGCTCCTTACATTTTTTTGTGTGAGTGTAATTTTTTATAAGCACAAGCTGGTCCTGAATAAATTATTTAATCAATTACAATAATGACAATTGTGCTTGTGCTTTGTGGGATTTAAATGTATCCAAGGGGCTCGAGTGTTGTGACTACGTTCACCAATTTTAAATTTTTTAAGATTCATTTAATGAATCAGTGATTATTTCTGGTGATGCCAGAAGGTGGTGACAAATGAGTGTCTTGTGTGAAATTAGTTAGTCACTGAATCAACGATCAAATGAAAATTTTACCTACAAACTTTTAACTATAAGAACAAAGCAAATCTATTATTTCCCTAAAGTTTGTGAGCTGCTGAGCATGGCTTTTATCAAAAGACAACAAAAACAACAGTGTTATTGTAATGTTTGGGCGAGGCAGGACAGGCTGAACACAGGAACAGACGAGGATGATGATGATGTGAGAACCTAAGTGTAGTATTATTTATAAAGTGCTGATATCCAAAAACGTGAATCCAAAGTGAAAACAAACATAAATGACTTGACTTGACTAACAGCATGAAAAATAGCACAACATTACACCAACACAATACTTGATGAAAGACAAAGGCAAACATGAGGGCTTAAATACATGGACATGGGTAAACACATGACATAGACAACCAATTAATATAACAAGACTAATACACAGGAACCAGTAATAAAACAGAACTGATAATAAGATAAGATAATAAACCAATGAGAACGAAACACATGTACATGGAGGGAAACAGGATATCAAGTGACCAGAAGAGGAAACGGGAACAAGGAACTACATTTTCAAAATAAAAGTCATGGACACAAAACACATTTTAAACGTGACAGTTTTCTCAGTAATTATGATTAATAATTATGATTTTCAAAGTCGTCTGTACATTTTCATATTTCTATGTGTCTAGATGTCTATTCTTATTCTTTTGTTCTTAGAACACAGCAGATCTATCTTTTTCCCTACTTTTTGTCGACTGCACTCCAACATGTAGGTACAAAACAGAAGCTGATATTAAAAATAGCTTTACATATTTAACACAGATCAAGTAATCTGCTTAAATTGGCAAAAACAACCAATCATACTATTACCTCACAAATGTAATGTAAAAAGCATAAATGAATGAAGACCCAGGTGCTGATATAAACTCTAGTCATCGAACGATTTATCACAGAGGCTGATACATCAGCCAATATTTTAAATTTTTTAACAATCGGCATCAGCCTGTAAATGTTCCAGTTTGGCCAATTAGTTTTTTGAGTGCTCTGAGAATCGTCTGTGAAGTGGCTGAGACATAAACGACCAGTTACAGCTCGTTTTGTTGTTATTTGCCAACCTGTTACTACATTAATAGACCGGTGTGCAACACAGTATCATGTAAATGGTACACGTTTTACACGTTTGAGCTCATTATATTAAAGTGCTCATCTGTTTCATTCTCCATCTCTCCTCATCAGTTCCCTGTAACTTTTAACTGTCTAATGATAAAATGACAAATATCTATAAAACTAATATCATATATCATCTACAAATATGCACATATATAGTTTAAACAGATGTAATAAACCAACCTCACAAAAATCCAGCAGACCCAGCAAACTGTGGAGTGCTCATTTATTTACCTCTAAAGTACATATTCTATCAGCCTCTCCTCAACAGTTCCCTGTAACTTTTATAATGATAAAAGGCAAATATCAGTACAACTTTTATTATATACCATCTGCAAATATGCAGATATTTCGTTTAAACGGATGTAATTCACGAACATCACAAAAATCCAGCGTTTTCTTCCTGTCGCATGCTCATTTGCAGTAAAATCTTCATGTGTCCTATTATCAAACCTAGTATCAGGTTCAAAAGATGGTCAGTCCATGACAATCCAAGCAGGCGATCCAGGCGGTTTAAATTGTCAGGAGATTGCCACTTGCGCTGGATCCACACGAGCGCATGAGTGCAACTTCAATGTAAAAGTGCTGCACGTGCTTTATATGTAAATGTAATATTCACTATGCACTGTATGTACAATTTGTTTGATTTGGTATTTTTTATTTTTTTGTTGTTGAAAATGTGATTGCAAACATTGACATGCTATCCATGGTTGCTGGACTAATGTGTGTGTTGTTATTTCCTTCTTCCTAATATATTAACAATTTCTTCATGGGCAAAAAAAAAAAAAAAAAAAATAATAATAATAATAAAAAAAAAATTATGACTAAACAGTAATCAGAAGAAACTGCTATCTTCCATTTCAAATAAAAAATATTATTTTTAGATAATTTTTTGTAAAGTTAAAGTTTTGTGTGAAATATATCAAATATAGTGCTAAATAAGAGTTCATTTGTTTTTTTAGCAATTTTATGTTTATGTTTTTTACTATATTAAATTGTGTGATATATTGACATTGTATCGGCCAGGGGGTGTGAAGTGAATCCATTATCTGTATTTGTCTCTGTATCTGCTCACATGACAAAATTATCTGTATCTGTCTCTGTATTAAGATTGAACCAGGTGTGGGCGGGGCTTAAACCAGAAATGTGTCAAAACTAAATGAAATGGGCATTTTTAGATGTTACTCTTACATTTATAATTTCTATTAACAGAATATGCTTGTACTGTATATGCCTTTTCATAATAATAATAATAAGAATTATTATTATTGTTATTATTATTATTATACAACTATTGTTTTAAACATATTATTTTATTTATTTTTTTTCTTATCAGATGAAGCTGAATTTGTTGGCTATATTAACTGTGGAATATGTTGTTGACTGTGGTTTCTCCTGGTTTTTCTGATATTAATATCTGCGTGAAACAGACTTTCCGTTTGTCTTTGCATGTATAACAACATTATTCTGAAGGCAGGAAGTGCCAAGCAAAATGTCAAGAATGCATTTTGCAATAAATAATAAATACAAATTCAAACATTAAATGAAGTGAAAATAAAATAAATATAACCTACAAACACCCCGCGACCCTGTACACAGGATAAGCGGTTGACGATGGATGGATGGATGGATGGATAGCCTACAAACATGTGAATGTCCTGTGTATCTATTAGGATTTTTTTGCGATAAGACACCATTATTTAGTTAAATAATAATGTTACATTTATATAGCACCTTACCAGAGGTAGCACAGCTTAAAGAAGAAAAAAAAAGATGGAGCATGTTTCCGATTTTTCGTTTTACATAAGGAGGAATATTCCTAATAGAGGAATACTCTGAGTATTTTTACTTTTTTTGGAAAAAAGTCTTAACCTAATCGCTGATGTGAATATATATGTGGTAAACTTTAAGAGATTTTTACCGAAAAATCTTCTGAAAAATTGCTCTTCCATAAATTATATTTTTCTGATTATTTTATATGTTTACTAATAGAGGATATCTATTTCTTTGTTTATTGCAAGATAAATTATTTCTATATTAAAAAATAAAAATACTATATCACGTTGTTTTGTTTTTTTGTGTGCAACAATGGTGAATTATTAGTATCCCATGTGCAGTGTAAACATATATTAAACATGCTATTTATTACTCAAGGTGGCGCTGTTGTTTTAGTGATTGACTTGATTTACATTTGACATTGCTGTTTGATGAAGAAACAACATGGAAGTAAACTATAGCAAGTACAAAACATGAACAGTTTGATTTGGCTTTTGTCATTTGGGGGTACTACTGAAATGATGTAAGTTGTGCATCTATTTAGACTTAATAATTGCCTGAGAAAATAATTATGTGCAGCTTATGTGTATGTGTTATGTATAGATCAATATGTGTTTGACAGTAGGTGTGGGTAAAAATATTGATTTTACACGATACCCATTTGACTTTTAGTACACTTTCGGATCTTTACAGTCAGTTGTTAATCAAAAACAACACAACATAAACATTTAATTGTAATCAGGCATAGCACAGATGAGATATCGAATTCGCAGAATTAGCTGGGAGAGAATTTATTTCATATGTAAGTAAAATGGACATTATAACTGAAATATACCCATATGAGTCGATATCAAAGCATTTGAATCGTAATCGAATCGGGAAATCTGTATCGATACCCAGCCATATTTGATCACCTTGGTATTTGATATCATTGCTTGTTTAAATATCACTTATTGTTTCAAAATACAAGTTTCGTGTCCACTAAAAATACTCTTGTTGTTGGCTCAGTATAGAGTAGAACATGGTTGTCAAATATGCTTGCCCTTTGTATTTTGCTGTGAGTACCACACAGCATGACTCGATGGTTCATCTTACCATCTGGTGTCTTTACTGTGAGTTATGAGGAAATTAATAATCTGCGTATATAATGGACCTTTCTTGGCTTTCTGGAAGAAGATATAAAGATACGGCAGAAGCATTTGCCAGACAAGATCAAATGCAGCAGGTGCCACAATATCATTAAAAGGGGTAATAATATACTTTTTTATTGTTTTATTTTTTTCCCTAAGGTCCACTTATAATGTTAGTCAAAGTTTGTTGTGCCAAAAACTATAATAACTTCCCACCTTCTATCTCATCCTTTGAATTAAACAGGGCTTTTTTGATGCAGCGCCTTTCAGATTTCTATGTAAAATGCGCCTTTGCTTGTGAAATGATTAACAACACTTACCTACTGTTTGGTCAAAGCTGACTTTTTTTTTTTTTGTCAAGCGTTAGAGAAATTAAAGGGTGAAAAGGTAATTGCCTGATTTTTTTTTACATTAATGAAAGCACACATATTTTGGGTACTTGTTAGTCATCTCTGGTGTCTGGCATCAACAAAGTACGAGAATACTGGCTGCCACTGTTGGCAGGTCACAAGTTTTGGGGCATGCTGAGATTAGCCGCCACCTGTTAATAACCAAATGATTTTTGTGCATGTAAATGCAATCCTGAAATATGCCAAGACACTTTCAAGTGCATTTACGGTGCTGCTTCTGCCAAAGGGTTGTATGTCTCAGAGGCATTGCTAGACTTCAGTGACATCCGGGGCTTAGCCCACAGGGCAAATTAAAATATAAAAATAAGAAGAATCCTTTCTTTCATTGACTTAAAAAATGACAACCCTACCTTTCAAATAATAATAATATTAAGCACAACACTAACACCTGTTTAGATCTTTATATGAGCAAATGTCAGGTGCACAATAAATGGATCAAACACTCTTTTCATTTAAATTGTGGATCAAAGAGAAAATTACAACTCGGCTCATTTGTTCATTGTGAAGAAACTAACGCTAACAGAAAATCTAGTAAGTGAATAAAAATTGTATTATTATATTTATCATAATATTTTGAGAATAAAGTAAAAAGTACGAGAAGAAATTTGAAGCAGTATGAGTTTATAGTTGTAATATTTTGAGAATAAATAGAAAGGAAAGTGATGGTGGACAACAGCAAAGTGGAGCGTCTGAGTGTTTACATACAACACCACTAACCAGGGAGATAACTTGGCAATACAACCGAGCTGAATTTGAGGGAAGTTTTTGCGAGCTCTCTGTTCATAAATGAGGTGTGTATAAGTACATGAGTTCTTTCTCCTGTATCTCTGGATACTAATAACTCGGACGAAGGTTTTCTTATTGCTAAATTAAAAAAAAAATTTTTTTTTACGTGACAATTAAACGGCATTGTGGGATTACTGAGAAAAGTTAAAAATAAAGAAATTTTTTTACAAAATCAAGGCACCGCAAAAAGGCTATTTAAATGCAGCAGTGTTACTCCATGCATATGAAATGGTAATGTGAACCAGCCCGGGCAGTGCGCATATACAGGCAGTGACAGTTTGATCCTTTTAGTTTGACTTTAATGTGAGATTTATCATTTTAAAAACTTTATATCATGCTATATAGCTTTATAATTAATTGTTCGGCTATTTTGAGTTGTGTTTGAGGACATTTCATTGCAATAAACATTCTTTATTCCCGCATAGCCAGCTGAACCAGTTGACTGGTGCATGTAATCTACTTGGTGTGTGGATTGTTAAAAACAAATGAAGATTAGAAATGAGGCTTATAGATGATATATTTAGAAATAAGGCTTGCGTAATAAAACCTCAGTGCCTCTGATACAGAAAAGCTGCACCCCTAAGAGAGAGAAAATTAAAAGCTCCCACTCGAGGCGTTCGTTACATGTCTAATGATCTTAAGCTCTAACAGCAGGTAAAAGTCAAAGTGCGAACTGTCAATTTATGCGATGTTAATGTAATGTTGGACTCACTGATTGGAATTAATTTACATTTAAAGCCAAATTGCAGTCTGCGTTGTTGCATTTGTACCCGGATGTAATGAGCATTAAGCCTTACTTTTTTCTTTATTTATTTTTTTTCAAAAGATCCGGGGCTTCAGCCCTACCAGCCAGGGTTTAGCTACAATGCTAGTTTGTCTGAATGTCTTTTGGCTTGTCTAAGAGCAACAAAGCAAGCATGGAATTTTATAAGATGAAAAAACAGTGTTTGTGTCCCTGATATTTATAGCTTGAAATAAGCCCGAGACATAACGGATCCTCTCACATAATAAATAACTGTATGTGCAGTTATTTGAGCCAAAACAGGCTTTGTCCTAAAACTGCAACTACCCTTTTCATGATTACGTTTTGAGCCTTAAAATCCTGAAATAGCCAGCAGCATGATTGTAGATCACAGTACATGTCAATCAATGAAGTGTATCAATGAATCAACTATTGCTGTTGAGTTTCAGTACTGAGAGCTAAATCAAACTCAAGTTTTTCAGGAGAATGGAGAAAAAAATCATAAAGGAACTCATAATCCAGTGGAATTGGATCTCTGTTGGTCTTGCGTGGAAACATTTTCTGCTAGATCACTGCAATACCAAACACAGCTGGAATACTGTTGGTCAAATTCCACTTCAAAATTTCAATTTATTGTCACACTTTTCTTTTTTTTTTTCTTCATTCCTGTATTCCTAGAGAGCTTATTGTGGTGTGGTGCAATTTATGTGAGCTCCGATATGGTTAACTGCTGATATGAGTGCAGTCCGTACTAAATGGCGGAAGTAAACAGATATTGATAACACTTCTTTACATGCTCCCGGTCACACTTATGATAAAATAATGCATTTCTCAGCTGCTTATTGTCATAGAATAAATTACATTTTGAGAGTAGCTTGCATTCTTTGCATCTCTTGCAATCTATCTGCGGCAGACAAACACAAGTTATGTTCTCCTTGTGTACAATTTTGGTGGTAAATCCAAAGGGACAGATACTTAAAAACAGCCAGACCGTGCATTTTAAGTCTAAGCCTTGAGATTCATGCCATTAAGAAAACACAGTTTCACAATGAATAAGATGCTATGCCTATCATACATTATGTGGCAGTCAACTAATAATACCAACTGACATTTTAAAAACACGTCCACACGAAAGCTAGAACTTGAAATGACATTTAATGCTCAAGCAAGAATTTTTTGTGAAATGAACATCAAAAATCATAATTTTTCATATGAATCTACCAAGGAGGTCTATAATACCTGGAAAAATATATCTAATAATATTTGCGATTTAAATGTTGCTTGCAATAAATTGTTTCGTTAGAGTTCCATTCAAGTTGGATGTGGGATATTCCTACTTGATATCTCCGACCATGAATGCATTCCACTCCCCGATGTTCATGTAAGGAAACAAAACTGCAATGCTCCCATAAGCTTTGCAGGGGGTTGACTCTCATTAGAGATGTCTCCTAGCAAGCCAACTGATAAACAATGCTACAGCACTAGCATTTGCGCTACAGGTGTACGATTATCAAAAGAGATTATGATCATATACACCTATTTCTTCAGGCCTTTGTTAAACAAGCTTTAATATGACAGCTGACTCATCAGCAAGATCTCGCACTTTTCGCTCTTGAATTATGTACATCACTTAAAGTATGATTGCGTCACTCAATGCCAGCTAGAAGGCCTTGACCGGGACATATCCTTAAGATCACATCCACCAAGAACAACTAAATCAATCTGATTGGCTGATGAATCTGACAAACTGACATTTGCAGTGTTGAGGGATTCTGAAGAAATTCTGAAGGCCTGACGGAGTGGAGCTCAGACTCACACGCTGCTTCTGCTACTGAGCTTGGCTTCGGGCATGCGATTTGTGAAACAGCTGTCACACTTTCCTTGTAAGCATCAAGGAATACATTCTGACTGCATACAATTTTTGTTTCTCTCTATTTGTTTGTAGATTTATTAAGAAAGGAAAGCGATTAAAAATACATGCAAAAAGGTGATTGAGAATGAAAGGATGAAAAATATTTATTTATTTGGCATGTTAGGCCAGAAAACAAAGCTTTGCTGGCCCTGAGAATTCGCCACTGATAATATAGTTATGTAAAATATAAAATACAATAGTTTTATTAGTTTAAATTTAGTGTAAATTTATATGTTCAATTTAATGTCAGCCTGATTGTTTAATTAAATATGGGCCTATGAAAGTTATATATTAAAATGTTTTCTTCTATAGATTAAATATAGTTACTTTTAATACATAACTTGTAGTGTAGCTAACTACTTTTTACAAATAACTTAACCATAGGTTAACTACTTAAAGTTAACAGTAGCTTGTATCGAAGGCCAGTTTCACACATCCTGCGTCTGCAACGTCTAAGTGTCAAATTGTATTTTTTCGCCCATATTAACAGGTTCCAGTATTCACTAGTTTTGGAAAAGCTTTAAAAATGTAGCTTCCCCAACACTGGTGAACACTGGAACCTTTTAATATAGGTGTTGAAATAAATATGCGCTGCTCACACATTGCAGATGCAGGATGTGTGAAACAGGCCATAATGAACCACAGAGAAGCAGTAAAGAACAGTTCACTCTGAAGTTGTCATTGCTTTATTATTTCTTTTTTTGCACCAATCATGAACCCCCCATCATATCTACTCTTTCTCCCACAGGGAGTGTTTCTCTATTGGAAAACAGATGAAACTCTCCATTTTCCATCTCTCCTAATGTTATAACTCACATCCTGCATCCAACCATTCAGCCGTCCATCCATCACCTGTCGACTCTTTCTATTACCTGCCCTGTTCAAGCTGAATAGAGGGCCGTTGCAGGCATGCTCTCCTGCAGATAAGGTGGTGTGAGCCAGCTGACACAGAATCTGTTATCAGAAGACTCACTTTTATGTAAGGACCACCAGGGATTTTCTACCATGGACTTTCCTTAGGTAACATAACCAGCTATTTCTCTCCTGTAGAGGTCTCTTTTTGCCTGCTGCCTCAAGTTGTTTACAGTCGTGTAGTCTAACAAAGCAACAAGTACTGTGTGGAATATCTGCTTTCTTTGCACTGCTAGGTTGATCAGATCAATTTAAAACTAATTACTGATGTACAGGTAAGTGCTTAACTGCTAATAAAAATATGCTTTTAAAGTCTGTCAATGTGAAAGTCTATTGTAGATTGTTTCCAGTACAGGACTTCTGGAGAATGAAAGTGAAAAAAATAAAATAAAAAATAAAATACAAAGTGCTTGGGCTGTTGAAGCCATGCAGGGAGAAAGCTATATATGGAGACAGTTTACTGGGAAAAAGAGAGAGTCGGAGGTGATACGCCATAGCACCATTGCATCTTTATAATTGCCCTCATGTTGTACTAAACCTATATGTCTTCCTTTCTCCGTTAAACATCAAATGAAATGTTAGGCAGAATGTTAGCCTCAGTCACCATTCACTTTCATTGCATTATTTTATTTTTTTCGTAAAATTAATCTTAATAGTGACTGAGACTGACAATCTGTCTTTCTCTTTTTGTGCACCAAGGAAGAAAGAAAACTATATGGGACTTTCAATGCATTTGGTCATGCATTGGAATGCAGTTGTTTTTTGCATCTATTTTGCAGTAGTTTTCTTGCCTAACAAGCAGAAATATTTAATTACATGAATGTAATGTAAACAAGATTGCTTTTAAATTTAGATGAGTTCAAGTTAGCAAGAAAGACATAGTTTATTGTGCTCGTTTTAACACATTATATACAGCAAGGGTGTTTCTTCAACATCAAGTAATTTCATGTCTTAAGGCCTGAGTATACTTCGGTTGTCCACGTTACTGATTGCTCCACGCACAGTATATGTGATGCAAATTTCGTCATCAGCACAGTCTGCATGTGGGTCCAGATTTTCTCGACCCGCAGATGCGGTCCTCATCCATGCATATTTTATGTGTCACAAAGCAGTGTCACAAAGCAGTTGTTGTGGGCATGGCTCGAACGCATTTGTATTCATTTGTGGTCAGAAAAGTATAATTTGAAAAGCAACATGGTCGCTGGGTAATGAAGTATACCTGGACCTTTAGGGGTCGAGTTTTACTAAAACGAACAGATTTTGACTTTTTTTCTTTGTGTTATATGATGCTCACATTAAAACTTTTTACCAGGACTTTTTAAATGCCTTAATGAATAGATTTAACAGTTTTAGCCTTGTTCCAAATCCAGACTTTTAATATTAAACTATATACTCTCTCTCTCTCTCTCTCTCTCTCTCTCTCTCTCTCTCGCTCTCTCTCTCTCTCTCTCTATATATATAAAGCTATTGTAAAAATGCAAATTATTACATGTTTAAAACTGTGATAATCTAAACAAAGAGTAAAATAGACATATACCATTTCAATATTTATCATATGAAAACAATTTCTATAAATGTTTCCATAATTATGCCTGTCCAATAGTTGTGGTGTAATTTCCACCAAAACAATTTTCCACCACTCCACAGCAACATTTACTGTATACCCCTATAAAAGTTTTTTCAAAAGTTTGTGTACTTGTTGACCAAGTCGATAAATGTCTTGATAAAGAGCATGCTTGAGATGAAATATGACACAAATGATGTTTAAAGAAAGAAAGAAATTTCAAGGTAAATATCACTTGTGAGCAGAATATTTTTATTGGCAACAAACCAAGCTGTAATTTTGCCAAATTATGAAAAAGTGTGCAACTATGATTTAATTGTGTGTATGTAGCATACATACAATGTTAGCTATAAAAATTAGCCTTAACCATTCTATTCTATTTCTATTCTACATTCTATTTCAAAAACTTTAAAATGCACGTTCCACTACGCAATTCTAGAATACAGAATTTGAGACTGTTTTGGGAATTTTCATGACATTCAGAAAACAAAATGTATAAAAAAAAAATACATGAATCTCCTGTGATGCATGTACATATACAGTTGGACATTGTTAGTAGACAAATAATAATATTAATAATAAAAACAATTGAGAGTGTACGTACATATTTTAGAAGGCTTAGAAGTTCAAAGTGCTAGAAATGCCCGAAGTTGAGCTAAAAAAAAGTTCATAAGAGTTCATTTCATGCTATATGAGTATTGCAGGCTCAATGAAATAATGGATTGCTTACTGTGACATTTGTGACATTGAGTTTGGTAAGAAATCCTGTGTAATTTTATATTTCTGTCATCCTGTTGCTGAAAAAACAGTAGGGTGTCAGATGTGTGGTTTTGCACACCTCAACCCTCCTTTTTATTAAATTGCTTTACTGCACTAATTCTATGAAATGCAGCACAATGACCCATCCGTTCCCAGAGTTTTTACTGAACCAACAGCATTTCCTGCATATTTGCATAAATATTTGTCATAAATATCACTTGAAAGGTGGGGACAGTGTAATACTCTTAACTTTTCAGAGGGATAGATAATCAACATTTTTTAATTCTGTCTGCATTAACTCTCACTCATGTTGTTCCAAACATATATTACTTTTTTTCTTCCATGAAAGACAAATGAGGATGTTAGGAAGAATATTAGTCTCAGTCACCATTCACTTTTATTGCATGCAATTTACAAATGGTGACTGAGGCTAACATTCTGCCACATATCTGCTTTTGTGTTCCATGGTAGGAAACAACGTCATGCAGGTTTGGAACGACTTGAGTATGAGTAAATGATCACAGAATATCCATTTTGGGGTAAACTATTCCTTTAAGCTGGCTATGCAATATGCATGTTCTTTAACTGCAACCACAATGTCTGGAATCTCTTTTTATAGGGAGATGTGGTGGAAAATCAGTCCTCAGTCTTTATAGCAAATTCAGACAAATCAATGCCCTGTAGTCATGAAGTGTATGCTTTTCATTGTGTGTTTTCTCAAGTCAGAAACTGCACAGCAGCAGAACATTTACCAACAATATTATGGTTTACTCATGTTTACTTTAGATTTTGTTTTTATCTTTGCTTTCGAGGGCTTAAATAATTAATTTCGAACAAGTCCTCATACACTTCTTATCAGGTACAGATGTAATCAGCTGACTTTTCACACTATCGGTTCTAATTTTCAGGGTAAATCTGTGGTTTCTTCCTTTTAGATGTATAGGCCCAGAAGGCAGGAAGCTAGGGGGAGAAAGCGTAATCTTGGCTCCTCACGGGTTTCCTCCACAGTTCTTTTTGCAAAGACATTTAGTCTTTGTATTTTCACTGCTCACTGTTGTATGATGCTTCTAGTGATTTTCCATGAAGACCAGACATGAAGTCATTGAAGGTCCTGTAAGCAATGTTAGCCATTTTGCTGACTTCTGCTAGACTGGTGTACACTGTTTGATCTTTTTATGTCCTTCACAATTGTTGCTGATCAAATTGTACAACATGACCCCTTTGGGATCTTGAGTAAAAGTCAAGGCATCTGGTGTGACATCAACAATCTTTTATTTTTGCAGACTGTGCAATATACAGTACATCATAGGACTGTGGTCAAAATTGACAGTGTTGACTGGGTTCCACCAGTCCCCATGCCCATTCTGACATTCTTGTTAGTTGTTAACATGCTAAATTAAAACGGTAATGCTAATGTTGGCAAAGTTTTGAATAGAAAACAAACAAAAAAATTGAAGTCGGAGTGTCAGATTTTTTTTGCGGCCGAGCGAAAGATAGTTTAAACAATGCTGAGCAAGCTACAAAAATGTAGAAGGCTAAGCTACAAACTTCTCAACAGAAAAATTACTTAAGCTAAGCTAAAAGCTACCCTTCAGTGAAAGTAGCAAGTTACACCACAAGCTATTTGCCAAAAGTAGCTTGCTACTTTCAAGCTACTTAATTTTTTTTTTTCAATTACAGATGCACGGTGCATACCATCATAGACAAAGCATCTAAACGACTTATTCACATTATGTTTATAAAAGTCTTGGTTCAGTATATTACAGTTTAGTGCAATACAGTATACAAGTATACAGTATGGTGCAATACGTACGGTGCATTGTGCACGTAAAAAAAGAAGAAGAAAAAAACCCCATATAAATTCAAATTTAGACATGCTACTTATACAAACCCAAGTATTAAACATTTAAAGTCACTATTTTTACATTTTATTTTTAATAATTTACATTTTAGTCTACTACCTCAAACCCAATTTCAAACTCATACACATTTAAACATCATTTAATTGCACATTCCTGTACAAAAACTCTGTGTACATACAGTATTCTGTTCATCTATATATTCATCTATACAATAATGAAATACAACAGCTAGACACATAATTACAAGATATCATCAGAGGCCAAATTTCTCTCTCTCTCTCTGTGTGTGTGTGTGTGTGTGGGCGGTTATGAGGACGCTTTTTTTTTAGGTTACAAACTGGTAATTACAAGGATGTTATGCTATAAATGTGGTTTATGAGGACATTTCTAGTGTTCCCATAATTCAAATCACTTAAAAAAATATACTAAACTATGTTTTTTTTGAAAATGTAAAAATGCAGAATGTTTTTTGTGAGGGTGAGTTTTTGTGGTAGGGTTAGGGGATAGAATTGTCTTCCATAACCTCCGTTCCCTGATGGAGGGAACGAGACGTTGTGTTGATGGAGTGACACTCTTGGGAGCCCGAGACACCTTCTGATCTTTTATAAAAGGCCAATGGGAATTGGCGAGTGGTATTTGCATGCCACTCCCCTGGACAAACGGGTATAAAGGAGTGGGTGTGCATACGCTCATTCAGGTTTTGTGCTGAGGAGAATAAGGCCATTTCAGCGGGTAGTTCAGCGTTGTGGCAGGAGGGACACAACGTCTCATTCCCTCCATCAGGGAACGGAGGTTACGGAAGTAACCAGGACGTTCCCAATCTGTCACTCACTCGAAGTTGTGTCGATGTAGTGACACTAGGGGTCCCCTACAAAAACGCCACAACTAGCTGATCTGTGTTACGTGCATTGGCGGTGTGACATGGGCATACTACTGTGTGCCGCATAGCCAGTGCAGAGTTCGCTTTGGATTCATGATTCACATAACGAACCATTCAGACAACTTTTTCAACCCTTTTTTGTTCAAAGGATTCAAATGTGAAATATTAGACTCAAATAATTCTTTCAACGAATCACCCATCACTATCGTCGATCTGCACGCATTTTTGCACATACAGATGTTACTTTTTTTTTTTGGTTGTTAGCATGTCGCAAATTAAAAGAAATATTTATACAAGTAAAGTTCAAATATGAAAAAACTATATTTATGTACAGTAACAAGTATTTTTACTTTGTTACTATACACCTCTGGTTATATTAAAAGTGTTCAGATATCATAACATAGCAGGATGTGAGTAACAGAGGAAAATATAAGTATTTCACCAGGAAACTGCAGCACAATGCAGAAAGTGGCACATAAGAGGACAGTTACTGTCCTCTTATGAGACTAGGTTTACAAAAGTGTGACCAAAAATCTCAGAGCTTGTCAGAAATACATTGAAAGATAAGGCTACGTCTACACTAATCCATTTTTCTTTGAAAGCACATTAATTTTGCTTTATCTATGCATCTAATATGAACTGGAACAGAATTTTCCTCCACTTTCAAAAACACTCACCATAACAGCATACTTTAGAAAATGATGACAGTAGGAAACTGAAAACTCTTAATTTATTAGTGTTGACAAAACCTAAGATTCGGGGGCAGCGGGAGGGGGGAGGAAACAAACTTGGGTTCAGTCCAAGCAATTGAACCAAGTGGGAAACCACCCTTAAACTACTTAAGAGTTATACCGGAATCCTTCCGTCAAAAGACATGTCAGCACACCCATAGGCTCAAAATGACTGACAAGCAGGTAGTGCCTTAAAGTGTTCTGATTGGCCAAACAACAGCGTGCCACATCATATGCTTTTTTTCCCATTTACAGAGCCTTGGGCTGTTACAGAGAAAGGTGTGATGTCTCAGGACACCTATTTCACTGTTATCTGTCATATTATTTTCTGCATACTGCCTCATAAAAAATTGCTTACAGCACCTTGAAAATCACATAGCCTCAATCTTTAAAAGATCTTAGGCAGTGACTTAGGCTATGTTCAGACTGCAGGATTTTTTTCTCAAATCAGATCTTTTCAGGCAGACTGTCCACAATATTAATTGTCAGTGATCAATTCAGATTTGCGTGTTCAGACATAAGCAACCATCACTATATGGGTTGCTTTGGTAAACCACGCTTCCAACCACATCAGGAGGTGGTTTCAAATGCGCTTGAAATCAGATTTTTTCAGATGCACCTCAGTCCGGACGCTCTGGCAGCTCAAATCGGATTTCAAATGGTCTTTTGCATCACTCTTAACGCGACACACAACAATGACGCCAAAACCGCTGATTGTGGCATGCAACATCACAATATTTACCAGTCCCCTCCGTCGCTGAGTTTTTCTTGTGCGACTGAGGAGTTCTGCACTGCGACTGGACAGGGTGCTTATTTAGAGAGCGAGATGATGCACCTCCATTTTTCCCACATCTGTTGGCATCGTCACGTGGGTACGCCTATGTCATTACCAAAGCAACCCATGCATATAGGTTGCTTATATCTGAATGCTTAAATCTGATTTGATCACTTGCAATTAATAGTGCGAACAGTCTGCCTGAAAAGATCTGATTTGAAAAAAGTTCCATACTACAGTACTACTCTTACTATTACTGCTATATCTACAGTGTATATTGTAGAAATAGTAATAAGAGTAGTATGGTATTCATATGGTAATTGTGAAAAGAAAAAAGAAGTGTGGTATTATACACATATCACATATTTATAAATAAAATAAGAAAATATTTATTGCAGTGTGTCTACTGCTTACGTAGGTGGTTGCCTTTAAAAGCAGCATCCTTATTGTAACGAAACCTTGTAAATTGACAGATATAGATGCTCTGCATAGGCAAGAGTGCGCATCATTCAAAACTCACTCTTCACACAAAGTGCATAGGAGACTCGACTCAATTGATTTCAATTGAGTTTGGTGATACTCTGATAAGCACACACAAATGTAAATAGTTAATTTTTTAATTAGATTTACCTCTTTTTTTATCAATACTTTTACGGTACACAGTATTTCATTAATTACTTATAATCATGTGACTTTTTGAAATTGTTACAATGCATTATGAGATAGCCTACTCCATAAAGAATGCATGCATTATTATGCTCCTTAGTATATGGCCATAATGCTGCCTGCGTTCCATTCAAAGTCAGGTGTGGCAAGTTTCTACTTGATATCTCCGACCATAAAGACATTCTATTGCCAGATGGTCGGAAAATTACGTGTAAGGAAACATAATTGCAATGCTCCCATTAGACTAGCAGATGTTCATTCACCAGAGACATCTCCTAGCAACCTAACTGATAAACAATGCTGTACCACTGGCATTTATGGTACTGGTGTACGATTATCAAAAGAGAGTGTAATTTAACATGTTTTGTACACCTGTCTCTGCAACCGTTTGTTAAATAAGCTTTCATATAATCTAATAAAGGAATGTTGACCCAATGAGTGATATTATATATATTTAATAAAAGTGAATGTTTATCACTAACTTTGTACATCTCCTTGGGTGCTGATATGTTTGTGTGATGTCAAACTGGCGAAACTGGAGTCTGACTTCAAGTGGAATTCCATTGCACTTTTCCTAGTAGGATGCTGGACTGACTATGTGAGTTCAATGGAATGCAGCATAAGAAGGTATCTTGAAGGAAAAGGCTACTTTTCAGAAGCATGCCTTAAAATGCTGTCTATATAGGCAGCTCACTAGGTTTTGGAACAGAACCATTTTTGTGAAATAAAAAGCTTGTAAAGGCTTTGGTTGGTTTCAGGTGTTGTAAGCTGAAATTATCTGATGTCGCTGCAGTTCTGAGATTCCAAAGCATATCAGACACCTCAGTGTCCAGTCATCTGAAAGACACCTGTGGGTTTATTGTTGAGTCAGTGTGCAGTCCAATGAGCATATAAATCAGATTACAGTCAGTAATGCATCTCCTTCCTGAGCTGTATGATGGCTGCGTGGTCCTATGTTATTTATTCTTGCAAACTTACAGTTGTCTGGAGGATTTAGTGATATTTTTGAACAGAGTGTAATTAAGGTAAATAATTCAGTTAAAATCAGTTAATGTCTGTTGTTTGGTAAAAATTCATCTGTGCTTTTAAAAGGGTCATTTCATACATTTTGTTAACTTGGTCAACTTAAAATGTTTGTCATTGTAATGTTCCATTACGTTTTAGGTACAGTAGAAGAACAGTGGCAGAAGCACTTTTTCATAACATTCCCATGGCAAGAAAAGCTGCTTTACATCAGTCTTTATGTGGCTTCTCTATCTCACACATACAGAGCACAACTTCACGGACTGAGAGGTGATCTGTCAGGTGATAGTCCATAAAGAGAACAGTGGAGGGCTACAGGGAGCAAATATCATCCTCTCCTTTACTCTCCACTGAGCCTCCTTTACTATGAGTTCTACAAACAGACATGTGTCACACCTGAAATACACACAGTGTTGACCGTTAATGACCTGCTCCATTGTTTTGAATTGCATCTAATGATATCATTTTTATTTTTCAATCTAACATGGTTGCTGAGATTTAATCATTTAAGAATGGCTGTCATAAAACCTTGTTTTTGAGGAAACAGCCCCTAAAGATTATTATTTGATAAAATTATTTGACAGAATTGGAAATTTAATTCAACTATAAATTAAGACATAAAAACATTTTAATAAAAAATAAAAAATGGACACTGCACATGCATGTTTAATGCATATTTATATAACATATCGTCTCGGTTACTATCGTAACCTCCGTTCCCTGATGGAGGGAACGAGACGTTGTGTTGATGAAGTGACACTAGGGGTCGAACTTGAGAGCCCAAAACACCTTCAGATCTTTGAGAAAGGCCAATGAAAACTGGCGAGTTGAATTACTGTATATATATTTTTTATATACTTCTTTTTATTGTATGTGTATTCTATATTGTGTGTATTGTTTACTGTACATTGTATATTATTATTGTGTTGTGTAATTATGTGTACATTTGTTGTAAATATGTTGTTTATTGTAAATTGGTATATGTCTCGTTGCTGTCATGACTGCTATGTTGCTTGAAACTTTCACCCACTGTTGCACTTGTGTATATGGTCATGTGACAATAAAGTGTTTGATTTTATTTGATTTGAAAGCTACTATGATCGTAGGAACAGATGAACATATGCTGCACGGAGCCTCCCCAGACACCCCAAGACGTTGTGTGCTTCCCCATAACCCTGAAGGAGATGTACCAAATGTGGGAACATTTTCTCTCTAAGTTTCCACTCCATAGAAAAATAGATTCAGCTGGGGCCTAAAAATGCTCATAAAATGTGCCGGGGAAGGCGTTCTTTTCCGTTCCTATTCTTTCAGATGGGAAAAGACTCCGCAGAGGGGGGGGGGGGGGGGGGGGGGGGGGGGGATCCTATAACACAGCGACCAGGGCACAGAGGGCTCTGCCAAGGGAGACGTGGGTCTACCACAATGAAGGGGGAGACAGTGCCGTGGAAGATACATAACAGGAAAAAAAAAACCTGTGAAGCACTTACCTCGGTACAGGGCATATATCACAAGTACTGGGTCTGACCGCAAACTCCTCCTTTAAAAATTGTATACTTTTAATTGTATATTTTATGTGCTGTAAATGTACTTTTACTGCACTATTTTCCCACTGTCTGTGTTCGCTACTTACCTGTCCTGATTTTGTTTTTATCTATCAACATGATTGGCTGTGACTCCCATAAAATCAAATCACACGTAAAAAACTTGAATGGCAGCAGTAGATTTGGCGCCATCTGTTATGGATGTGGAGAATACCTTAAGCATAGTTTATAGCTGAACATCTCGGCCACACTTGGATGGGCTTTTCACAGTGAAAAAGAACAATTGCATGATCGTGTCATGTGATTTTAACTTGCTCAAGCCAGATATCAGCATTAATCCTGCCTCTAATTTATAGAAAAATATCGAGGTAAATTTTATATTTCTGTTTACTAGATTCTCTGTGTCTATAACTTAGCCTGTAATTGAACTCTCTATCACTGAGATGATTGGGCTGCTGTGACAGATTAATGCAATGTTATCAATAGGGCTGGGCAATAAAATGATCTAGATGTTTATCGGAAAAAAAAGAGAGATGTCCTTGTTCAAACTTTTTAGTAGTTTTCTATATTTAGCCTATGTTTTACATCTAGAACAGTTCATTACATCAATCGTGATAGCAAGAGTACCAGTGGTTGGTTGATCTAGATGAATTATAAAAGATTGACTTTTTATTTCCTGACGTCTGTAACTTGTTGTTTGATTGGCAGGCGTCTAATGTTTGAGCGCTAATACGTGCCTAAATGGTCAAATATACTTTATAATTCTGCCAATGCCCATCTTGGTGAGGATTTAATGTAAACGCAGTTGTTTATGTCTAAAGTGAATTTAAACAGTGGGACAAAAAGCGTATTTACATCAAAATGTCGGACTTGAAGTGTACGTGTAACTGAATTGAGCACTGTCTAATAGGATATGTCATTTAAAGGCTATTAATCAAACAACAAGGAAACGAGAAAACCACTCACTACTTTTGGCTGAATAACTTTAGTAGCTTAAAACGTTTTAATGTTAAAGAATAAAACAGTGACATTTTTAATAATAATGATTTTTGAAAATATTGTTTGTTTTTTAATAATATCGACCCCTGATGTAGAGAGTGTGTTAATTGGTATAATAAATTACCAGGAAAGTAGAGATGATAAAATTATTTATAATTATGCTTTGCCTTTATAACAACAAATCAACATTTGAAGAGCAATACTTCCACCAGTCACAAACTTCAGAACATTGTGCATCATGCATTAGAATGAGAACACAACTATTTCTGGGCTTAAAAGATACAAGAACTAAATCATTGTGGAACATTGTATCTCATAAGGAGGACAATGTGCTACTTAAAGAAATAATTCACACAAAAATGAAAATTCTCTTATCATTTACTCACCCTCATGCCATCTGTCTATGACTTTCTTTCTTCAGAACACAAATTAAGATTTATAGAAGAATATTTCAGCTCTGTAGGTCCATTCAATGTAATTGAAGGGGTGCCAAAATTTGACACTCCAAAAAGCACATACAACATCATAAAAGTAATACATACAACTCCAGTGGTTTAATCCATGACTTCAGAATTGATATGACAGGTGTGGGTGAGAAACATATACATTTGAAATCCATTTTTGCTAGAAATTCTTCTCTCTGCCCAGTAGGTGGTGATATGCATGAAGAATGTGAATCACCAAAACCACAATAAGAAAGTGAAAGTTAAAGTGGAGATTGACTCAGCAGGGAGGAGAATTAGTAAAAAGGAATTAAATATTGATCTGTTTCTCAATATCTAATCTAAACTGTGGAACTTGAATATTTTAGCACCAATTCACTTTCATTGTATGGACCAAAAGAGCTGAGATGTTCTTCTAAAAATCTTGATTTGTGTTCTGCAGACAACATTTCCCATGCCTGGTCTACTTCCTCTATTGTGCAGGACATGATGTGCCAAGTGATCCTGGTTATTTAGCATTTTTTGCATTCCTTGCATTGTTTGAGCATGTTTTATGTACAACAATAATGCTCTGTCGGCATTAAGGGAAATTTTGACCCTACACATAAACTGATTTTAATGTAATTGTTTCAAACATCATTTAAAATAGTGATCAGTGTATTGAAAATAACTTTTTAATCTTTTAATTTTTGTTATCATGTCTCCCTTTTATTGTTTGGAATCAAATTCATTTAGTGTTAATCATATATAAGTGATTTATTTTAAAAGATGCCATACAGTGTTCATTATAATGAGGCATAGGTTTTGCAACTTAGTAGTCAATACTCACTACTCATGAGTACTTTTAAATGAGCTACTCTTTTAACCTTTCTTGAGTAGTTTTTAGGACAGCTAATTTTACTCTGCATTTTTTGGGAAGTAACAGTATTTCTACTTGATTATGATTTTTCAGTACTCTTTCCATACCTGAACATTTATATAGAATACATGAACTATGGCCCATAACCTGTCATATTAAATGTGAGGAGCTGAGAGTATGGAGAACATACAATATACTGGAACTACACCACCCGATGGCAATAGCATGTTTATCCATAGACAGCCATTGCAAAGTAACCAAAGTAAAGTAGTGTTTTATAACTAAATAAAAACAATTCCAAGACCCATTTCAGTTATTTTGCATAAACAAATCTTCTCATTTTACTGTGTAAAATAAAGAAAGTGTTTGTCTAGAGCACTTACTGCTGTTGCTGCAGTGAATCTTTGAAAATATTTTTTTGCAGACCCACAATATTTTAATTATCATTTTCAAGTAACCTCTGAATGAATGAATGAATGAAATGGTAATTTTTTTCTTTTTTTTATTAGAAAAATGAAAAAAGGCAAACACCCATGTGTACACACACACTTTGTTTCTCCCTGATTATTTTTTATATGCAGATGCACTTATTCCTGTTCTGAAATTTCATTTGTGTTTTTGTATAGACCTGTCATTAAATATTTGATATATGGCACATAATTATTTTCTGATTTAAGACTTTTATTTCAGACTGGGAACATAAGCTTCTCTTTCTTGCTTGACTTTTTTCCTTTGACTTTATTTTCTGTGTAAATATTTAACAAGAACTCTAATAAAGAGTTATTTGATGTCACACCAAATCAGATGCAATCAAAGATCTGTTGCTCAACCTCTCTGCCACTTTATACATTTTCCAGCACCAAGAGAGTGCTTATCAAACCTGTGTATGGGATATACTGTAAGTCAAAAAGTCATGTTCAGTGAAAAGAGTGAACGAGCAAAATAGATTGAGGCCTTTATATAGTGTAATGAGTTTTGTGACCATTCCAACAAACTTCAAGTGAAAATGTTTTTCAAATCAAATCAAATCAAATCAAATCAAATCACTTTATTGTCACACTACTGTGTACACGAGTGCAACAGCAGGTGAAATTCTTGTGTGCAGTTCCGTGCAACAATGCAGTAATGACAGTGACAATAACAACATATTTACACAACAATTTACATAACAAATGTACACATACCTACACAACAATTTACATAACAAATGTACACAATACACACAATGTAGAATACACATACACTAGATACAGGTATAAATATATATAAACACTAATTGAATGGGAGAATATATTGACAGAATGAGGATTAATAAAGTGCAGTGCTGATTGTTGATCATGAGGGATCATGTGTTCAAAAGTCTTATTGCTTGTGGGAAGAAGCTGTCATGTAGTCGGGTGGTGCGGGTCCTGATGCTGCGATACCGCCTGCCTGATGGAAGCAGTGAGAGCAGCCCATGACTCGGGTGGCTGGAATCTTTGATAATCCTCCGAGCTTTCTTCACACACCGTCTGTTATATATATCCTGGAGGGAGGGAAGCTCACCTCCGATGATATTTCTGGCCGTTCGCACCACCCTTTGCAGGTCTTTGCGGTTGTGGGCGGTGCTATTGCCGTACCAGGCGGTGATGCAGCCAGTCAGGATGCTCTCTACAGTACTGGTGTAGAACCGTGTGAGGATGTGGTGGTTCATTCCAAACTTCCTCAGCCGTCTCAGGAAGAAGAGGCGCTGGTGAGCCTTCTTCACAACGGCCTCAGTGTGGACGGACCATGTGAGTTCCTCAGTAATGTGGACACCGAGGAACTTGAAGCTGCTGACTCTCTCCACCGGTGCTCCATTAATGGTGATGGGGCTGTGTTCTCTGTCTTTCTTCCTGAAGTCCACCACAAGCTCCTTGGTTTTACTGACGTTGAGGGAGAGGTTGTGCTCCTGACACCAGCGCGTCAGAGTGTGCGCCTCCTCTCTGTAGGCTGTTTCATCATTGTCAGTGATCAGACCTACAACCGTCGTATCGTCAGCAAACTTAATGATGGCATTGGAGCTATGTGTCGCCACACAGTCATGTGTGTAAAGGGAATACAGGAGTGGGCTGAGAACACAGCCCTGCGGGGCTCCAGTGTTGAGGGTCAGTGATGAGGAGATGTTGCTGCCCATTCTAACCACCTGACGTCTGCCTGACAGGAAGTCCAGGATCCAGCTGCACAGCGAGCTGTTTAAGCCCAGAGCCCGGAGTTTCTCATCAAGCTTGGAGGGCATTATGGTGTTGAATGCTGAGCTGTAGTCTACAAACAGCATTCTCACATATGTGTTCCTTTTTTCCAGGTGGGATAGAGCAGTGTGTATTGTAGATGCAATGGCATCATCAGTGGAGCGGTTGTTGCGGTAGGCAAACTGCAATGGGTCCAAAGAGGTGGGCAGAACAGAGCAGATGTGATCTCTGATCAACCTCTCAAAGCATTTGCTGATGATGGGGGTCAGAGCAACAGGACGCCAGTCATTTAAGCAAGTAATTTTTGATTGCTTCGGTACAGGCACAATGGTTGATGTTTTGAAGCATGTGGGGACTACAGACAGGGAGAGGGACAGGTTGAAAATGTCCGTAAAAACACCAGCCAGTTGGTTCGCGCATGCTCTGATGACGCGGCCCGAAATGCCGTCTGGACCCGCGGCTTTGCGAATGTTCACCCGTCGAAAGGATCGGGTTACATCCGCAACAGAGACGGAGAGTGAACCATCATCTGTAGTATCGGCCGCGAGTGCTCTCTCTGTGAGGGCGGTGTTGTTGTCCTCGAAACGAGCATAAAATGTATTAAGCTCGTCCGGGAGAGAGGCAGCGGTGATCATGGCGGAGTTTTTATTCTGTTTATAGTCCGTAATGATGTTAATTCCCTTCCACATACTTCTGGAGTCAGTGGTGTTGAACTGACCTTCAATTTTGTGCCTGTACTGGCGTTTGGCTGTGCTGATGGATTTACGGAGGGCATAACTGGCTTGTTTACGCTCCTCCGCGTTCCTGGAATTAAAAGCGGTGGTCCGCGCAGTAAGTGCCGCGCGAACATCGCCGTTAACCCAGGGTTTCTGGTTGGGGAAGATCCGTATTGTTTTGGTTGGAACAACATCCTCTGCGCACTTCCTGATGAAACACGTTACGCTATCAGCGTAAACCTCGATGTCGTCATCGGAGGCAGACCGGAACATCTCCCAGTCCGTGTGATCAAAACAGTCCTGTAGCGCAGAGTCTGATTGGTCCGACCAGCACTGGATCATTCTGAGGGCGGGTGATTCCCGTTTCAGTTTCTGCCTGTAAGCGGGCAGAAGCAGAACGGAAGAGTGGTCCGATTTGCCAAATGGTGGGCGGGGGAGGGATTTGTAGCCATCCCGGAAAGGAGAATAGCAATGATCCAAAACCCGGTCCCCTCGTGTGTTGAAGTTGATGTGTTGGTGGAATTTTGGTGCTATTGTTTTAAAATTGGCTTTGTTGAAGTCCCCGGTAACAATGAACGCGGCCTCAGGGTGCGCGGTTTCCTGCTCACTTATACTGCCATACAGTTCCCTGAGTGCCCGGTCTGTGTCGGCTTGTGGGGGGGATGTACACAGCTGTGATGATGACCGCTGTGAATTCCCTCGGTAGCCAAAATGGTCGACACAGAAGCATGAGAAATTCCAGATCAGGAGAGCAGAAAGACCTGATAAAATGTTCATTCCTCTGATCACACCATGATTTGTTGATCATAAAACATACACCACCTCCTCTGCTTTTACCAGAGAGGTCTTTCGCTCTGTCCGCTCGGTGCACGGAGAAACCCGTGGGTTCGATGGCCGAGTCTGGAATCTCCGCGGACAACCAGGTTTCCGTAAAACAGATAACACAGCATTCTCTCGTCTCTCGTTGGAAAGAGATCCGCGCTCTCAGCTCGCATAGCTTGTTGTCCAGAGACTGAACATTTGCCAGTAGTATACTGGGTAGCGGGGGGCGATTTGCGCGACGTCTTACTCTGATGAGAACGCCGGCTCTTTTTCCTCTTTTCCGTCTGCGTTTCCGTGGCCGGGCAGCCCAAACAAAGGGCTCCGCTGGCGTGTTTGTAAACCGCGGGTCGGCGTTGAGGAATGTGAAGTCCGGTTTTCGGTGTGTGATTGCCGAACCAATGTCCAAAAGCGTTTGTCTGTCGTACACAATAAGGCAGACAGCATCCAAGACAAAAAAACACAGAACTATAAACAAAACAAACAATAAACTGCAGTGTTTTGACGGAGCTCGCGACGCAGCAGCCATACTCGGCGCCATCTTGAGATGTGTATTTTCTTGTGTATTTCTGTTCTGTATAAATTATCTTAAGAGAATGGGAAGAACATGTATATGTAGTTGTTTTAAAATAATATTTTTGCTAAAATAAGGAGCGTTAAAATGATGTAAATTGAAAAGAAAATAGATTTTACAGGTGTAATTTTAGTCTAATACTATATTTTAATTATATATTAATAAAATTATACATATGATATACTCTGCACCCATCTACTGAGGTGCTTCAACTTGGGAATTAACATTACTTGCGTGTGAACATCGTATTTATGGGCAATATGCATTATTTGTATTTTTTTTTTTTTTTTTTTTCTGTTGAAGCAAAGAATTGTAGGATCCTCCAAATTCCCGTGAAAGAGGTTGCATTCAAAGGCTGCATTTGATGTGTCCTACTTGCTTTTCTGAAACGTGACAGCCTCGATGACGTATGTGGCCGAAAAAATTCGACCTCAGGAGGACGCAGCCTTCCAAACAAGACACAGCCATAGGTTTCAAGATATAACATAACATGGTGGATAACACTCATAAAACATAATGCAGTGGACTTTTGTATGGGTATCCTTTGTTTTGTTCCAAATGTGTGTATTTGTATCTGTATGTGTATTTGAAATGTCGAGTTAGATGCAGTTAAAAGTGTTAATGGGGATCATTTTTCTCTTCTCTATAGTAAGACTGTAGTGTGTGTGTGTGTGTGTGTGTGTGTGTGTGTATTTGTGTGCACGTGCATGCTAACGAAGGCCATGTGAGAGCTAATGTTGTAATTTTATAGACCAGCAGCAGAGCTTTTTCAGTGAGTTTGTGTTGTGTGCAAGAAAAAGATGCAGATGGTTTTCCTCCAAACCAATCTGCAAATTAATGTCACTGTCTATGCAATTTGCTAAATTTAAAATCCTTCTATGTGCAGGGACAAAGTCCAGACTCCATTTACGTTAGAGGTGAATCTGACCTCTGCGGTATACATATCCTGTCTCGAAATCTATTTTAATCAGACAAAGGTTAATGTTTTCAAGTGAAACTTGCATTGACATTGGGAGTCTGAAACAATTGTCTATTACAATGGGAGTCTGTGGCTTTTTAATGTTTAGGATTTCGAGGACAGTCGCCATTCTAAAGCTACTCAACTAAAAAGCTAAATGGTCACAAAGAAAGATCCCTTTAGCATCAAAGAACAAATTATTAATATTATATGGTGAGTAGAATGTGTGGTATACAGTTAAGATAAAAATCTTATATCAAGGTGTGAGTAAAATCATGGTAACAGGTGTATATCACAATGTTGTTACATTACATACATACATACAAATTATGCTAGGACAAACAGGAAATAATTATATAAAATCCTGAATATATACAGTAATTATAAATGCTAAATGAGAAAGAATGGTAAATCTGAATACATAGTAATAAACATGAATATATTGTAAATCTGAATACATAGTTATAAATCTGAATATATAATTATAAATCTGAATAGTTATACATCTGAATATTTAATCCTGAATATTTTGTTTTTAAGTAAATATAGTTCTAAATCCTGAAAATATAGAATTAAATCAAATATTCAGGATTTATAACAACATATATGGATTTATCTCTATTTTCAGATTTATAAGTAAATATTCAGTTTGATCAAATCTCATCCTCCAAAGGTAGTTGGAGGACCGTGTATAAGGCACCCTTTGAAAAAAAGAATGGGTGATCTTTAGTGGCGGGTCATACATGGTAGCTACAAACAGATACAGGGCATGCTTGGATCATGAGGTTAATGAGAGGTGTCCTTTCTGTTTAGAAACAGAAACTCTTTTTCACTTATTCGTAGAGTGTGACAGATTAAGTGTAATGTTTCAAGAGTTTAAAAAGTGGCGTCAAAGTTGGGTCAAGATTTCACATTTATGGGTTTTATTTATGGTCCGAAATATGGGTACAAGACAAGAAAAGTAGATGTACTGCTTATTTATTTATTTGTTCAGGCAAAATGAACTATGTGGTTAACAAGGAAAGCAAAGATCACAGAAAATGGATCTACAGAGATTATGATGATGTTAAAAGGTTTGGTATCTGCCCGGTTAGCTATTGAGTTTGCTTACTATAACACAATTGGGGAATTGAATACCATTTTTAATACTTGGGCTTTTAATGCTGTTCTGTGTACAGTTCATAGTGAAGGTTATTTTGTAATTAATATTTAATTTCTTTTTCTTTTCTACTTATTATTATTTTCTTTCTTTCCTAAAAATATACAGAAAAATTAGTTTTAATTATTGTAATTAAATGATTTTTAATAGTCAAAAGTCTTCTATCTCTCTCTCTGCACATGCGTGGGCGTGAGTGTTTGGTCGAGTGAGTGGAGTGTGACTCGGAGAGTGGTTGCGGTTTTTCACTTCATCTAAAGGTCTGTCAGTTTTAAATGTTTTTTTCCTCACACGGATTTTTTTACATCATCTTTCTCTGTGTACTGTTACAAAGCACTGAAACTAGTTATAGCGGTTTAGTGGGTCGTGTCGGACAGCTTTAAGCTGCGGCTACGATGATGGCGGAGAAGGCTGGCTTTGAGCAGCTCACCCGGCGGCACGGGCTGAAGGTCCCGGTCGGAGCTGAGTGCTAGGTCAAGGACACTGTTCTAGCGGTGGGAGAGGTGGTGGGTCACGAGAGTATTCGATCTGCATCTAGGATGAACGGAGCTGTTGTTTTGTTCTTGGACAAAGCTGAGAAAGTTAATGACATCGTGGAAAGTGGTATAGTTCTCAATGATCGTTTCGTTAAGATTTTTCCACTGGTTAATCCAGCAAGGAAAGTTTTGTTATCCAATGTGCCTCCGTTCATTAGCGATGAAGCACTGCAACGTGAACTGTCTAGATATGGACAGCTCGCGTCTGCGATTAAAAAAATTCCGGTGGGTTACAAGTCTCCCCTGTTGAAGCATGTGGTTTCTTTCCGTCGGTTTGTTTACATGATTTAAAAAACGGATATTGAGGAAATAAATGTTGTTTTCAAATTCAAAGTTGATGGCTTTGATTATGTCATTTTTGCTACAACTGAAAACATGAAGTGCTTTGGATGTGGGAAAGAAGGGCATTTAGCGCATTCTTGCCCTGAAAAAGGCAGTTTAGTAAACACTGCAGATGAAAATGCCCTTCAAAACCAAGGAATTAATGTGGTAAAGGATAGGCAAGCTGATGAAATGGCAGAAACAAATGTACATGTTGAGAATGAGGACAGTGGAAGTAAGGGGTGTGAAAAAGGAAACCTGAGAAGTGATGAGACAATGGATGTTGAGATTGATGAGGTAGAGAATGAAATCTTTAATGAAGAGGAGAACATTTTTAAAGTTCCAGCAGTGAAAAGAAAAACAAATTCTTGTGAAGCAGCTGATAAGTTTAAGAAAAAGATGCAAGATGAGAACAATATGCATATGTCTGATGTATCTGATTCAGGAAGTGAGCAAGAGGGGTCTGAGGCCTTTGTGGAAGATAATGTGAGTCAAGATCGCAGTGGCTATGGTTTAGAACGAATGAAGAAGTTCTTACAAAGTACAAAAGGAATGAGAAATGTTGAGGTGATAGATTTTTTTCCCTGATCTCTCTCTGTTTATGGACTCAGCAAAAAATCTAATGAAACATAAGGGTGATGAGTGTTTGTCAAATCCAGAGGTGTATAGATTAAAGAAAATTGTGCAAAAAGTGCGCACCCAGACAACGCAGAATGAGTCACAAGAATAATGCATATGTTGTTGTTTGGTTATAGTGCTGCTCTCTTCCCTCATAATGAGCACTTTTAAAATCACCTCCCTGAATGTTAATGGAATGAGGGATGCTAAAAAATAGATGCAGCTCTATGACTTAATCAAAATTAAAAAAATAGATATTATGTTTTTACAAGAGACTCATAGTACAAGAGAAATTAAGTAGAATGGCTGAATGATTGGGAGGGAAAGATCTTTTTTAGTCATAAGACTTCTCTTAGCTCTGGGGTAGCAGTTTTGTTTTCAAAACATTTTCTGTCAATGTCTTGTGATAGTTTTGAAATAATGGCAGGTAGAGTTATTAAGTTAATAGCCAGGTTTGAAAATATCACAATGTAATTGATATGTGGATATGTGCCTGTTAAACCTATTGATAGAATGTTATTTTTGGAAGCATTGGCTGAAAATCTTAAACAGTGTGATATGGAAAACATTTTTATACTTGTTGGTGATTTTAATTGTACGTGTTATGATATTGACAGAAATCATATTGAACCACATATGGCTTTAAGAGGTAAATTGTTAAATATCATTAAAACCTACCAGCTTTGTGATGTTTGGAGAAACTTTCATTTTAAAGATAGGCAATACACTTGGGCTCATGTAAAAGACAATTGTGTTTCATTAGCACAATTGGATTACATTTATTGTCTTAAACATCAAGTACAGTATTTTAAGTCTTGCTCTATTTGTCCTGTTGGTTTTTCTGACCACTCAATGGTGGAAGCTAGTGTGTTCAAATCTATTAAGCAAAAGAGTGCATATTGGCATTTTAACCATGCTTTAATTGAGGATGCTGCTTTTGGACAATGTTTACTTTTCTTTTGGATGGGATGGAGAAGCCAAAAGCCTAATTTCACTTCAATACAGCAACGGTGGGATATTGGGAAATTAAAGATAGAAAAACTATGTAATCAGTATACTTCTAATGTCACACGAGACACTCAAAATATTAGGAATTTGGAAATTGATATTTTGGAGCTCCAAGGGTTGTGTGGAGCTCATGGAGATCCGGGCCAAATTCAGACACTTAAGGATAAAAAAGTTGCATTAGCTGATCTGTTGGGCACTAGAGCTCAAGGGGCTTTAGTTAGGTCCAGATTTCAGAGTATTTCTGAAATGGATGCCCCGTCCAGATTCTTCTTTAGTCTGGAAAAGAAAAATGGCCAAAAAAAGAGTATTCAATGTTTACGGTCTGTGGATGGGAAAGATCTGTCTGGAGACTCTGACATTCGTAAAAGGGCTGTTAGCTTCTATAGGGTGCTGTATGCCTGTGAATGTGGAGAGGACCAGTCAACAAATCACCTCCTTTCAGATCTTCCACAGATTTCTGAGGAGTCGTGTGCTGGTCTGGTGCATCTTTTGACAGCAGATTAACTTTTTAAGGCACTGCAAAGCATGAAAAATGGCAAAGCACCAGGTCTAAATGGGCTGCCTATGGAATTTTATAAGGCATACTGGTACATCCTGGGAGAAGACTTGCTTGCAGTGTTAAGTAGCAGTCTGTCTGAAGGGCGACTGCCAATAAGCTGCAGGAGAGCAGTCTTAACTCTGCTTCCGAAGAAAGGTGACCTCAAAGAGGTTAAGAATTGGAGACCAGTGTCTTTGTTATGCACCGATTACAAGATTCTGTCAAAAACTTTGGCCAACAGACTGAGGGAGGTTTTGGGGCAGGTCATCCATATAGATCAGTCTTATTGCATACCCAACAGATCAATAGTGGACAACATATCATTGATTCGAGATTTGGAAGTCTCTAGACTCTTTGTTCAAAAGGTTGGTCTGATTTCTCTTGACCAGGAAAAGGCTTTTGACCGGGTGGAACATCAGTTTTTATGGCATACTCTTAAGGCATTTGGTTTCCCACAGGAGTTTATTGCTATGATTAAAGTGCTCTATTGTGACATTGAAAGTATATTGAAATCAATGGTGGCTTAGGTAGTCCTTTTAAAATTCTAAGAGGTATAAGACAAGGTTGTGCCCTATCAGGTATGCTGTATTCCATAGCTTTAGAACCAATGTTAAATAAAATCAGAGCAGAGTTAGATGGTTTTAATTGTGAAAATCTCTTTCCACCGATAAAACTGTCAGCATATGCTGATGATATAATGGTTCTGATTAGTGGGCAGAATGATATTAATAAGCTAGTGGATATTGTTAATAGGTATGGGAAATTTTCTTCTACAAATGTGAATTGGGCCAAAATTGCAGCGTATTTAGTTGGTGAATGGAAGGAGGAAAAACTGTTTTTGCCAGGTGGAATGAGCTGGTCACAGTGTGGTTTAAAATACATTGGAATCTTCCAAGGCGATAAATCAACTAACAAGAAAAATTGGGAGAATGTGTATGAAAATGTTGAAGGAAGTTTAGAAAGGTGGAAATGGATATTGCCTAAAATGTCTTTTAGGGGAAGGGCTCTGATTATTAACAATCTGGTAGCCTCCTCATTATGGCACAGATTATCTGTTTCAGAGCCTCCTGTTGGAATTCTTGAAAAAATACAAGTCAAAATGACAAATTTTTTTGGGATAAATTGCATTGGGTGCCTAGGGCTGTGTTGTATCTTCCGAAGGAAGAAGGTGGTCAAGGTATTGTAGACCTCAAGAGTAGAAAAGCAACCTTTAGGCTGCAATTTGTTCAGAGATTCTTATATAAATCAAATGTATTGTGGGCTGGATTAATGTCTTGTCTTCTAGGTAAGGTTGGTGAGTGGGTTTTTGGAAAAAATATTTTTTGGACGGACTGCACTAAATTTGATTTTGGGTTTATTTCTCCTTTTTATGAAAGTGTGAGAAAAGCTTGGTGTGTGGTACAAATCGAAAGATCCTTGCCCTACAAGTCTTTTCAATGGTTTTTAGAAGAACCTCTGATTAATGGTGCACGTTTGGATTTATGTGATGATACAACACCATGGTTAAAACAGGTTTTGACAAATGCTAAGATTGTGAAAATGAAGAGCCTAATGGAAGTGGCTGGTAAGACTTTGGACAATACTGATGCATTTGCACAGAAACTGGGCATAAGATCAACAAGGACAATTCATCTTCTGTTGAAAAAATTTAGAGAGACAAGGAGTAAAGAAGACAGGACTTTTTTATCGTTACGAACTGTCCCAAATGAAATGGATCGCTTTCCAAGTATGGTTATACCTAAGACTGTTTTAGAAATGGAGAATTCTTCAGCCACCTCAAAGATTTTAAGAGATTTTGTCTTTGATACAATGGGGGGCACGAGTTTATATCAAGTGTGTGTACGAGTGATAAATAAAGACAAATTACCACGTGTGGATACGCCATGGAGAAACCACTTAAAGGTTGAGGATGGTTTTAAGCCTGTTTGGGGTTTAATTTACAAGCCACCATTGACTAAAAAAGTTGGAGATCTGCAGTGGTGAGTATTACATGGCATTATTGCAGTTAATGCTTTTATTTCAATCTTGAACCCAACTGTGCAAGATAAATGCTCTTTTTGTACTGACAGAGAAACAATTTTTCACTGTTTTACACATTGTGAGAGACTGAAATCCCTTTTTGTCTTATTGGAGACTTTGTTTTCTTCTGTCAATGAGAGGTTTACAATGTCGGTGTATATTTTTGGTTTTAAATATTGTAAAAAAAAGAAGAGGAAAGGACTGTTGTTAAACTTCATTTTGGGACAAGCAAAAATGGCTACATATGTTAGTAGAAGATATAAGATTCTTTATGATTCAAATTGTGTAGTTGAATTGTGTTTCAAAAGGCTTATAAAAGCAAGAGTAAGGCATGATTTTGTTTTTTATCTATCTATGAAGAATTTGGAAAAGTTTGAAGACATTTGGAGTGTAGAAAAATTGCTGTGTTGGGTTGATAATGATGTGTTGTCTTTTGCCGAGATTATGGGATAATCTAATGAAGGTTTTTGTAATGTTTTTTTTTTAGAATTTTGTATTTAATAAAGGTGTTAAAAATTTCAAAATTTCTCTCTCCTTTCAGCCTCTCCTTAAAATAAAAAAACAAAGAAAGGTTCTAACTTTTTTAAATGAAACTTTTCATTCAAATTGTTATGATAATATAAAAACAATATTTTAATGAAAAACAATACAGTAATAAAATACTAGAAACATTGTGAAAAACTCCACAAACTTTTCACTCATTGTAATGATAAGAAAGGGTTAAAAGAGTTGTATTTATTTTTTCATTCCATAAAAGAAAAACAAACAAACAAATAATAACATAATACAATTATTCAAGCCAATTCGATATAAACTGGATTTAAAAAAATAAAAATAAACTTTTGCTCTCAGAGAACTCTGATATGGGCTTGTTTCAGATTTCATTGTTTCTATAAGTGGAGTCATCGATCAGGGTTTTGACATTATCATCTGTAAGCACTTTCTAATAACGCAGCACCTTTCATTTCTCAACCGGTCAGCAGCTTCAGCATCTGTTCCTGAAATCTACTCTTAACAGGAGTAAAATGTGTGAAGAACAGTCCCGGCCTCACCTATGTATAATAAACAAAAAAAAAAAAAAAGTGACTGAAATAGTTTCTAAGTTAAATTAACTAATCACTTTGGTAACTCAGGGGTAGGGTACTTCTCAATATACACAACAGTTCTGGGAACTAAAAAACAATGTTTGTAACCTAAAATTTTATTTTATATGGTAACATCAAAATTAATTATTTTATTTAAGTCCTACAATATTATCTAACATGACTTATAAAACCTGACTACATTATGTTACACCAATGAAAGTAATTAAGTGTCATGTCAGGCAGAAGAAACTGCTTGTTTTCACTTTTTCAGTATATCATTCAGACACTTGGATTTTTCTCCCACTCCTACGCCATTGACATGCAGCTCTACTTCTCGTTCTAGCCTGATGACCTCATTGCATGTATCTCAACTTGCCTGGCAGACATCTCCACCTGCATGAAAGAGCACCACCTCCAGCTCAGCCTAGTGAAGACAGAGATCGCTGTCTTTCTAGCACAACACCACTGCTCATAAGCCAGGAACTGATGCTTGCACATACTGTAAAACGAACAGTCACTGGATCTCCACACTCTGCAAGCATCTAGGTTCTCTCCAGAACTCTGCTGTCAGTGAGTGACTGGCACTTGGTGGTACGTTGAACAAAAAGAGGCACAAACTCACTTTCCTTAACTTTAACTTTCACTATACCTCAATCCTGAAATAATCTTCTGAACTCTACCCAAAGCAGTCTGTCCATATCGTCATTTTCTTAAAATGTTCTCAACTTTGTATTGTGGCTCTTCCCATGTTACTGTCTCCTTAGAATGAATCACTTATGTTATAGCTTCTTTTAGTTTGTAATTCGCTTTGGATGAAAGCATCTACTAAATGAATAAATGTAAATGTAATTGGATTGTGGTTTATCTGAATGGCCGTTGTCTATGGTGCTGATCAGCTTAATCTCTCTGTATAATTGTGTCAGTGGTTCTGAACAGAACACAACAACACTCATATAGAGAAGTTACATGCTGCTTCTCCCTATGATTTCATGCTTTCATTTAGAGACTGACATCAAAGAAGCTGCATTCTAATTCAGTTGAAATGTGAAAGTGCCTTTTTATTATAGAGCAACACACTGTTTGAGATATGCTATAGGAAAAAGATAATCCTGATGAATGGCATAATGAATAGAGCATTCACGAAAGCAGGGCTTTTATTGTAAACATTGTGAGTGCTGTATCAATGGTTCACTATCGTAGGAACTCAAGCTGTAAAGTCACATTGGGAAACACCCTGAGTGTCACGTGGTCTGAATCCCTTGTACAATCACGCCAATTTATTGGCTGGTGGCGCTTAAGCGATGCCCCTAGGGAGCTACGTCGCAGGCTCCATAAAAGTGCTTGCTTTGGCGCCATCTAATCAGATTTTCTGTTTTTCAGTGCATGATCTCATCTGGCCTGTGTTGTACCAACGACTCACGTCAAAGTGAGGATCATTATTATTCTTCCTTTTGAGTGGCAACTAAGGATGGAATTTAAAGAGTGACTCGTTTTATACAGCATAATTTCAGAGCAATTTTATTGTTTTTTTTTCCAAACATTACAAGTGTCCGATCACAATTTCTTACCACGAGGCATTATTATTATATACTCATTAAGTGAATCTGTTCACTTCAAGTGAGACGTCACACTGTTCCCTCTGGTTTTCCCTCTAACCCCCGCCACATCATTGGCATGCTTTACGTGTTTCCACCGATCAGTCTGCTGCACACAATTCTGCAGAGAGTTCGGGAGGATTGTGTTCAGCTTCTGTTAACTAGGAAGTTCTGTTAACTATCAACTAGGAAGGTTTATATGTTCAAGTGGCATATTTTTGCTTCTTGGTGTACAGCGCAAGTTGAAATTCCAGTTCACTGTCCTGTCGGTACAGTGCTGGATTTTTTTGCAAGATAGTTTTGGGGCCGGGGTTTCCCCGGCAACACTTAAAGTCTGTTACCACTATAGCAGCTGAGCATGCACTTAGCAATGTCTCTGTCGGTAGACATTCTCTTGTCTCTCATTTTAGGCTTAGGCCTTTTCATTCCGTCCGCGTTCCCACATGGGATTTATCTGTTGTTTTAGAGGTGCTCTCTGGTGCTCTGTTTGAGCCCATGGCAACAGTTGTTGATACGTTTCTAACTCTTAAAATGGCCCTGCAATTAGCATTGGCATCATTTAAAAGGGTTGGTGATTTTCATGCCCTGTCGATCAATCCCTTATGTATGGATTTTGCACCAGGGTGTTCAAGAGTGGTGTTACCAATGGCGGCTAAAAAGCTATCCAATAATATTTGTGATCTAAATGTTGCTTGCAATAATTTTTGTTTCATAAGTGTAGACATTTACTTTTTAAAACTTAAACTGACACTGAATGCTCCAGCCAGCCTAATTTATACTTAGAAAACTCCTGATGTTGCTATAACAATGCAAAAAGCACGTACCACTTTATTTGAATAAGCCCTCCTTTCCTGTTTACATCTCAGGTTTTTAAATCCAGAAGGACCTCGTTCTCAATGGCAATGGTGGAAGTGATGACATCATCATCATCAGCTATAGATCTCGCACTCTTCGCTTTCAAATTACGTACATCACTTAACGCTTTAAAGCCTGAGCCCAAAATTCAGAAAATTCCATTTCTGACAGAATAAGATATTCATATTATATTCATATTCATGTAACATCACACCTGATCTGCATATACCATATTGAAGAGAAGCATATATTTATATCAAATGATATAAATATATGCATGATTATTTAAGGCTAATCATCCGTTATCTATACGATTTCACACAGCAATTTTTACAAAAATGTTCACCGGCCACCATACTTCATCAGGCAACTGCCTTTTCAACCATTTTAATTAACAGCTAGAGGGAAACTTGTGTATAAAACCCCCTGTTGAGTTCATGGCATCATAGATGGGCGGGGCTACTGAATGTTCTATTGTTGCAAAGAGGCAGATCATACAGTTTGTTTGGATGTATGTGCGTTTTTGATGATGTAAATTCACTTTAATATGCTTCTATGTTACGTATACATGCATATTCCTTGTGATAAAACAGTTACGTGTTCTAAGATCTACGTTTTCAAATTAATTTATAGCCGAACATTTATCAAAAAACATGCTCGGAATTTCACTGTTCAAAATATGGCATTGCATTAATAACAAGCTATTACATTCTGTGATATTTGCACTGGTATCATCATTGTATGTAATGGTTTAAGCATTGTTGCAGGCAATACATAATGAGTAATTAAGAATTAATGTTTATTATGATAGCGTGTATAAATTAATCTACATTCCATTGCTTAAGTTCTCTGCCAAGTGGCCATTTGGGTACATTTGACTCCGCATTACTTAAACGTTATATATTCATTATTTAGACTAATTCATTGGAATGTACATTCAAGCATTAATAGATTTGTTTAGTTTATTGTGTATATTGTTCATTGTTATTCTTTATATAATTTCAGAGAGGGTTAAAGCATGATTGCTTAACTCAAGGCCAGCTAGAAGGCCTGTACTGGGACATATCCTAAAGACCACACCCACCAAGAACAAATAAATCAATCTGATTGGCTGAAAAATATGATAATCTTATTAGTGCATATTCACTGCACTGCTGATGGATTCTGCAGGCCTGAGGGAGTGGAGCTCAGACTCACACACTGCTTCGGCTAAAGCACTCGGCTTTGGGCATGAGATTTGTGAATCAGTCATCATGCTTTGATTGTAAGGATCAATGAATAAATTCTGATTGGATAAACTATTTGATGTTTGCTATTCGTTTTTAGATTAATTAGGAGTAAAAAGCGATGAAAATAAATAGGCAAAAAGGTGAATGAGAATGAAAGGAGGAAAAAACATTTATTAGACATGTTAGGCCAACAGAGAAGGCTTTGCTGGCCTGAGAATTTGCCACTGGGTAATACGACCTTGTTTGGGCTTTTTGCCCAAGGTCATTGTAAAGGGGTTATAAGGGAAAGGAGGAGGCAAGAACCGGCTTGACAATATAAATAAAGTTTAATGATAAACTTAAACAAAAACACACAAACATGAACACATACAGGTCAGCTGCCCATAGTTCTCTCTCTCCCTCGTTCTGCTGTCTCCAGTCGCCTTTATCCCTTGCTTACCTCATCAGGCTGATTGGAGTCTGGGTGTGCATCATTCCGACCTGGTCCTGCCCTCCTCCGCACTACACTCCTCCCTGTGTTGCCTCAGGCCGGGTATTCAAGCCCATTTTATGAGGAGCATGGCCTTCTCATGTGCTTTGGCTAGAGGTGCGTCATTGGAGGACATTTGTATGGTGGCAGGGTGTTCCTCGCCATATACATTCGATTTTATAATCTGAGTGTTTGACTGCTGCTTCCCAGGTTCTCTCTGTTGGAACAGGAGTAAACTCATAATTTTCTCAGTTTTATCCAGATGCTTTAGCTTGCTTGTGTACTGCTATATGCTTGCAAGAAAGGCACAAAGTGTAACCCTGGTTCCCTAGCACTTTTATGGAGCCCGTGATGTAGCTCCCTAGGGGCGTTGTTAAGCGCCACCAGCCAATAAATTGGCTTGGATGTTCAAGGGCTTCAGACCACGTGACACTCATGGCATGTCCCAATGTGATTACGCAGCATCTAGTTCCCATTCAGGGAACCAGGTTTATGCTATGCATAACCAAGACAATTTCTTAATAGTGGGTTTTTAGAGTACCTTCAAAGCTGGTGTCTCTAATGATCCAGTCAAATCTAGCAAAAAGTGCTTTTTATATCATTACAATAGGAGATATATATGTAGAATCAGGGTTCGAAATGAGGGGGGTCTGGGGGGGTCCCGGACCCCCCATAAGTCATTAGGGACCCCCCATAAGAATTTTTTTTTGGATTTTGGGGGGTCCCCGACAAATATATTTTAACATTAAAAATGATTGTGAAAATTATAGGTCTTTAGTGAAGTTTTATATTTATAACAGTAATTAATTTATTTCCTAGCGCGAGGCAGCAATCAGGGCAGCTATTAGCCGAGTGATTTCCTATACAGCGTCACAGATTGTTGTTGTGGCGGCGCTCCCGCAGACACGTGACGTACTGTAGCTGAATGCGGCAAAACAAAACCTCCTGAATGAAAATCCTGTAAGTGTTTCGATTATGTTTATATTTCCATAATAATTGCTTATAGTAAAATATTAGGAGTTCGAGTTTCTATATCAAAAGTTGTATTAATTAGATACCAAGTGTAATGATTAGAAGAGTACGTTTGTCAACGTTTCTTGCTAGCTGTATGTGTATGAAGCCAAATGATCTGCCAGCTAACAGTAGACCTAGCAGCTAGACTAAGTTAGTTAATCAAAGCTATCTTAACAATCTAATTGTCCAGTCAGTGATTATGAAAGATAACCAGGACTTAATTCAAGTCTGTGAGTTGATTAAAGTGAATGTGATTTGAGCATGAATGAGTATGTACATGAGAGCTTGGTAAGCTATCTAGGAAGCTAATATTATTTTTCTTAATTTAGAATCCTGCATCATGGATAGCAAAAGAGGAAAAAGAAAGATCACCGACTTTTTTCAAGGGTAAATTGTGCTTATGTGATAACATGGCTGTTGTTGGGGGAAATTGTAGATATATTGGCCAACACTTATTATTCACAGATGTCTTCATTAAAATTAATTTAATATGTTTATTTTAATAATCAATAATTAATTTAATAAACATTTATATGCCAAATGTTTTACCATAATAATAGTAATTAAAACAATATTTTGCACTATAGAATACAGTTAAAAAGGCCAGCTCACAGCAGCTCAGCCCAGCCCAGCCCAATACAGCTCAGCTCAGTACAGCCAAGCACAGCACAGCTCAGCTCAGTACAGCCATAATGAGTACACCTGGTGGATTTAGAGTTAACTTCCTTGCTCAAGGACAGAATGACCTGTTATTCACTTTGTCATGTCAGGGATTAGATTTATAGAAGGTGCTGTAACTTTGTTGCTCCAGAGTTAGAGGGTTACCTGTTAGATTATAGCCACTTCTCCAGGCCCCACTAGCCCAAACCATGAAAAACATCCCAAGACCATTATCCCACCTTCAACATTGGTCCATATAATTTTGCCTACAGTATATAGTGTAGCAAGGTAGTCTTCAGAATTTTTAATAATTTAATATTTCAATTTTAGGGGACCCCCCAAGAGTCCTAAGTCATTTCGAACCCTGTGTAGAACTGACTTTCTTGTAGCCTTACAATTTTCAACTGTTGAAAAATGTATTTATGATTCTTAATTTTTTTCCACAGTATCTGGTCTTAGAATCTTATGATAGGTTACAAGATACAGGAGGATATAATTCAGCCAGTGAACAATGAGATTTGTTTGTGTAGAATATAATCCTCTCCTTAAATCTTGTTTGGAGAAAATAAAGGTTTCAGAAGATTTCTGAAAATAGCTGTTTATGATCTGAATGTCTGGCTTATAAAATATTAAAATGAAGATGCCTGTCAGAGATTACAATGAATGCACAAATTATAGCTTTGTGTTTTGAGGTTTCTAATTTGAGACAATACTGCTTGGTGGTGTTTCATGCTTGCTTTCAACCTGCCTTTTTGCTGCTTCAAAGCGCTTCTAATTTAAAGGGCATTTGATACATTATATACATTTTAAATTTGCTTATTGTTTTTGTTATTTTTTGCACCCATCTTGCATTTTCAGGCATTGTGGTTCTTAACTGTTTTTTCCTCAATATTTCAAGTATCAACTGAAAAAAAATTATCGTTTAAATAAAAATGTGATTCATTGATAATAATAATAATAACAATAACAATAATAATAATCATAATTTTTGTTAACAGTAAATAATACTAATTACAGTAAAAAAATAAATATGATTATTATATAATATTATTGCATTATTGATATGATAATATATTCTAAATATATTATTATTATATTACACTATTAGACTATTTATTTTGTCCTCCTAACAACACAAGCTTACATAGTTAGTCGCATTTTATTATTTGCAATTCGCATAGTTTTATTTGCAGTCCATTAACCCTATCAGAACATGGGTCATTTTCCAGCAGTTGAGAACCAATGTCAGAGACATTATCGGATGAGACTTGTCACTTGTCAATATGAATAAGAGAAGTATGGTGGCTTTAAGAATGTTAGTTCCACCTTATAGTTAAAAGATCCAATCACCTTTTTTAAATGAGACATCACTTTTCTGTTTACTCGAGAACATGCCTGTGCATTAGTGGAACCAGCCAAAGTGTTTTTGTTTGTTTGTTTTTTTATGTTTTTATGAATGTTTTAAATGAATTTAAAGAACCTCAATTTATGATACCAGTATTGTCAGACTTTTTTGCTGATTTATAAATTGTCATTTGATTGTAATCTTGACCAACAGTTCTTGAAATTTTGGTCTTTCCCATTCAAGTAGATAGGAGCTGGACTAGAAAATAGCCGCTTGGATGCATTACAAATATGACTGTCGAGTGAACTGACTTGCCTTAAAGTATCTCTTCCACTGTTCTAACATTTCTGTATAAAATGGTCATGTTTACAACCCTTGCACTGATTAGACAGCAGAGTTTCCAACTGTGGTGATGTGGCCGTGACCGAGCGACATCTGTGGAGAGTGAGGCCAGGAGAGGAAGAACAGTAAGGATTGACACCTGTGGGAAATTATCTGTAACAGCTGTTTTGTTTTGCAGTGAGAGCTGGAGAGAGATAAAAGGGCAATCCAGACCACTGGAGGGGAGAGAGAGAGAAACGTGCAAAGCTGTGTGTGTGTGTGTGTGTGTGTGTGTGTGTGTGTGTGTGTGTGTGTGTGTGTGTGTGCAATATATGGCTGAAAATAATTATTTTGTGTGATACACTGAAACGTATGTAGAAATAAAGACACACATGGATTATCTGGCTCTCTCATTAGTGACATGATATTTTGATGCATACATCTTCATGAGCCAGTATGCATGTCAGAGTCTCTTAAAGAGTCTTAAAGGGTGAAATAAGCATGTCTATACATGTCTAGATGAAAATTACTATGATAGTTACAAAAGTCTTAGGTTGATACTTAATAAAAAGAAACTCATTTTATGAGTGTCCATTCCTAAAAGGATTTCATGTTCCACATGACCTTTAATTCTGTATACAAAAATATGATCACTAGGATATTTGCAACTATTTGGCTGTTATTTGAGTCCACAATAATGGATCTTTCCCATACAAGATCAAATTTACTAAAGGAACTGTTGAACAGCATTAAAAAGTGGAAGTGATAGTTTTCATTGCTTGAGAAAGATTACAGATGTTTATGCTGCCTTCAAACTCAATACACACCTTGTTATCAAGATGAGTGTGTGAAAAGGACAGCTTGATATTGATGTAATTTATAGAGATTTGCTCCAATCAAATCTCTTCGCTCAGCCTGTGCACTTGGCTGCATAAGAAAGCTATTGGATGCTCCCTTGCACCCTAATTAGGGAATTATATAACCTCCAGTGTGCTGTCTGTCTGCACTGGTCTCAGAAACGTTTGAAATGCACCTTATTTTCATCCTAACTCCATATACCGCCTTTGCAAGCAAAATTTCCAGGTTTTTGATACATCCATTCTCAACGTGATAATGCACAGTGAAATAGGATATTTGAAGGAAAATTTGCCTTTAGTCCACATACATGTTCATTGTGTTGTACAGCGTAAATAAATAAATAAATAACATTTTTACAATGACATATCAGATGAAACTAGAGACTACTTTTTTGTCTCAAACAGGTTTTAATATAAAAAAACTTAATGAGGTTTCTTACCAGATGTAGTTTTGTTGCTGTTTCTCCCAAAGACCAACTCAGCTGACATCGGCACCATGTTGTTTTGTCACATGTTGTTTTGGCAAATGTTGTTTTGTCTCATTTCTTGGTGCATAAAAAGTTTAACCCTTCAATGACAGCCTAGAGTCTCCTGTACTGAGATCAGTCAGTTTAAATGAAATTAAATTATGCAGTCTATAGCAAAGCCAAAACGTAATGTCCACGCATGTGGACACGGCGTCTCAGGAGGATAATGAAAGTGAATGGGATGTAAGATCTGTCAAGCTTGAAAATGAAAAAAAAAAAAAAAAAAAACACCATATAAGTATCATAAAAGTGGCCTGACTTGTGCACTACATTCTAAGTCTTCTGATGCCACATAATAGCTTTGTGAGGCGAACAGACCAAAATTTTGGTTCTGACATTCTGCAATGGAAAACTAAAGTCATATGACTTCAAAAATTAAACCATTTTTGATGTAGGAGCTACAGTGAAGGTTAAACGACTGAATGATATACTTAAAACTGCAAGACACTTCATGTGTGGTTCTTGCTCCTCTAAGTAGGATTACGATTAGGGCCTCCATATGTGAAATGGCCCTGATAATCTTACTGATTCAAGGTGAAGTTCAATGTACAAATGGTTGATCTCCAGAGGAAAATTGTGTCTTTTGGTGAGTTGCTGGAGATAAATTATTTATATTTTCCAAGGCCTCTCCTCTGACATCTCCCAAATTCTTTCAGAGATTTGATTTGAGCCAGCAGCTGGTCTTAACAGCTATTGCCTGTTTCAGAATGTGTGTCACTACATGTAAATCATATTGTAATGAGTATTCACATTGTCAGATCAGTTCATAGGAAAACCTGTTAGCTTTTTTCCTGTAAAGGAAAGTTATTGGCAGCAGATGCTCATTTTATGACATTTTCTGGGGATTTTATCTGGAAGAACTAAGAACTGCTTGACGTCTCTCAGAAGTTGAAATCTGACAGGCTTTCCTGTTTGGAAATCACTTTAGCACTCAGAGAAGTAAACAAACAAACAAGTATTTTAATTAAATTAATAACAAAAAATATTAGATTGATTAAATTAATAAATAAATATAGCTGATTTTTGTAGGATGTATTTGAGTAATAAATAAATAAATAAAAGCCCAATGCCTTTCCAATTAGTGATTTGATCATGATTTTTGTTTTTCCCATCTGCCATCATGTTATTTGTCACGTCATTTCAGGTCTGTCTGGATTTTCTCTTTCACAGTGGGTAAACATCCATCTTCAGATGCCATGTAGAGCAGACAGGTGGATTCTTTCAGCTGTGCCGTTTTGGAAGTCTCTCACATGGAATATCAGTTTTTGTTTGTTCTAAACTTTTTGAAAAGTTCAGATACTTTTTTCCCAACCTTGAGTTGAAAGCAAGAGTTCAGGAGGAAATTGTCTCTTTTGTTACCCCTTCTACTGCACAGGCTAAGGATAAGAACACTGAATTTGAGATCCGTCAGTAAAGAGTGTAACACTTATTTTTAAAGTGACATTGTTAACATGATAATTTATGTGGCAAAATCTCTAAAGTCTCGATGGTCACATTTTATATTAGGTGGCCTTAACTACTATGTACTAATATTAAATACATTCATTAATATGTTTATACCGTGTAACTACATGTTGTTCTGCAAAATGCCCACATTTGCTGCCACTGAGGTTGAGGTACAAGTAGGTTTAGGAGTAAGGTTAGGATTAGGGGTTAGAGTTATGTAATATGTTAAGGGTTGGATGAGGGTTAGGTGTAAAGTTAACAGTGTAACTATAAATGTAATTAAATGAAAGTACTTTAAATATAGTTACAATGCAACAACATGTACAGTATGTGCATAATAAGTGCATCATATCAAATGGTTAAGTACATAGTAGTAAGGTTATGAATCTTACTATTAAGTATGTATGTAATTACGTATGTATGTAATTACTGTATAATCAATTATATCAATTATTGAGTTTTGATTTTGAACCATCCATTATTGTTCTTAAGATTCAAGTGTTAGCCTAAGGAGGTTGGATTCCCAAGATGAGTCTTGATTCATCCCGTGGTATTTTTCCTCATTCATATATAATCTTAGGGTGTTTTTCTTTGCTACTGTTTCATTTGGCTTGCCCTCTGGGGGGTTTGTAAGGCACTATTGCTGCTTTGGAATAATACATATTGTGCTGCAAATAGTGCAATACAAATACAATTGAATAAGATTAGTCACAGCTTGCAATGTTGGCTAGATTTTAGGCCGCAAGTCGAAGGTCTGTCTACACAAGACTAAGTCTGAGCACATTTTCTTTATTCCTGGAATGTGAGGTTGGTACTGCATCATTCCATTGATTATCTGGGCACATGTCCTCAGTTCTCAATGGATTTTATCTGTTCCTTGAGGTATAACTTGTGTCTCTGGAAGACATCTGCATCTTCATCACAAACCTATGCCTATTTAGAGGATTTTGGACTGGATCTTCATCCAGTTTTCTTTTCTTTATTAATTTTTTATAAACATTTTTGGAAAAGGAGAACAAGGGAAATTAACTCAATGTTTCTCATGCCAACTGGTGGATGTTCCTGTCGTGAGTTGAAGTGCTTTGAGATTTATTCAGGTTTGATCTGGAAGAGCACACCATGTATTTTGTGTATTTTATTTTATTTTATTTCATTTTATTTTATTTTCCTTTTCATTTCATTCCAAGATTCATTCTACAGTGATATATTTATGTTTATGACTCTCATGTGCACCGGTGAACTGAAGGGATCAGTATGCAAAGTTGAGTTAGGAACAGAGAAGCATGTCACTTGGGTGAAGATGTGAAGGGTAGATCTTACGTTGCTGTCACCACACTTGCCTTCCTCTTCCTGCAATTACTAAATAATCAGTTTATCTGTCTGGTGAAGCCCAATTATAGTTGTCCTGAAAAGTTCTGCATATGTTAGTATGTTTATGTGCTTCTGAGTATTTGAGGCATAACATATCCATTAACTTTTTAATTCATTTAATATCATGAAGATTTTAGGTAACATTTTATATGAACATATAAGGGGAAAGGGTATATTTTAATTTAATAATAATTTTAAATGTCTTTTTATCTTTTGGCCTTCATATGACAAAAGTTTTTGGTCATCAACATTATGAGCGGGTTGGTTTTTGTTTATGGCTTAGAACTTTTTTTTTTCTTTTTTTTTTATACATTTTGAATAGCCCTATGATGAAAATTAATAATAAAAAAAAAAACATACTTACAGAACCAAGGCTGCTGAACAAGTGTCTGGTCACTGTAGAAAATGATAAATAGTCATTGAATTGAATGCATAGCATATTGTGGTTAATGTAAATGTTTTTAGAGTATGCAGTTCTTAAACGAACTGCTCCAACACTTTCAAGTTAATGTCGAAATCACACTTAAAAAGCTGTACAAAAGAATAGAGCGGCTTAAATCAAACACTGCTGTATAGTAAGATTCATCGGCTCCCTGAGGGTGAAGTATGACTCTCTGAACTCCACAGTTTTCCTCTCCCAGTACTCGTCGTCTTGATTTGATGTTGACAGCTGTGATTAAATGAACTTGCTGAGAGTCCATTAGCTCAGCAGAGAAATCCAGCACATTTTCCATGACAATGAGGATGTTTCAGGTTCTATACTTGATCTATGCTCTTGCTTTTAAAAACAAATGATAAAACATTACTTATGTGCTCTAGTGAATGCTTATTGAAGGCTCTCTGGAGCCTAGACACATACACACTTTTAAGATCTCACTTATTTCAAATATATGAAATAATTTTTAATAAAAAATAAATAATTGAGCCTAGACTTAAACTGAGATTCATGATGGTGACACGGTAGCACGCAGCGGCCACTCCGGATCCAAAATGGTGCTATTTTTGTTAAATAACCCAACTTTTGTGGCACATGGACATCGGAGCAACCGGTGTTTGTGTCTACCATCGCCAGACACTGCTCAAATATAGGATTCATGCAACAACCAAGCTGCATGATGACCTGCAGGAGGTGCTACGCAAATTCGACTTGCTGCGGAGACCAGGCCTCCAGTCCTTGGCGTCGCCTGATGCCGGTGGCCGGGGGAGAGGACGTCGTAAGCATTGTGCGAGGAAGCGGAAGCGCGGCAAGAGGGCAGGGATCCATGCTAGGCTAAAAACAAACCCTAGGGTGCTCTAACAGCAATTTAGAGCACCCTAGCAACCCCCATTAATTTCCATTCAAAATTATGCTTATATGGGTATCTCCGGATCAGAATGTCATTGAGACTTGGCTTGTATGACTCAGGACAGCAAGCAGCCTTCTTAGTATCACCCTGGCAACTGCCTAGCAACCATATGGGCTTACCCTAGCAACCAAGTAAGAAAACTCATATGCACCAGAAGATTGTAGAAACTTCCTGTTAGGCTCCTTTGACTCAGTCTAGCATGGAACCCTTTTAGTGTCACCCTGGTAACTGCCTAGAAGCAAAATAAGCTCACCCTAGCAACCAAGTAACAAAAACATATCTCTGCACCAGAACATCGTAGACAAATCCGGGTTGGCTCATTTGACTTAGGCTGGAAAGGAGCCTTTTGAGTATCACCCTGGTAACAACCTAGCAACCAGATGGTGTTACCCTTGTAACCATGGAACAACATCAATATCTCTGCAGCAGAACATGCTACTGTTATGGGGTGGCCTCTTTCAATTTGGGGCAATTGGTGGGATATTGTTGTGACAAATTTTGCCACAGCAAGTACCACTCACATTTCATTCAGGAAATGTACCTATCTAGTTTGAACAATGTAACAAAATAAATAAGTGAAATTGCTGCTGCTGAACTGCATGAAGGGATACGGGTTAGATATGGGCTCACAGAACAGAAAGTGTGAAAAGAGTCACAGAGTCATGAAAGAGTCATGAAGAGGAAAATATAGTCAGTAGGAGGTAAAGAAGGACAATAAACTATAAGAAATGTTTTCACAGAAATCAAATAAAATGAAAAACAATGGCTTTGTGTGAGGAGAAGACAGAATTGTAAAGGTGTCATATCATGAGGAATCAAATTCTCCTTGATATTTTGATATATAAGAGGTAATTCTACTATTAAAACATACAGTAAATTTCAGTACTCAAAACTTAAGGCCTGTTCACACCAGACCCATTTTTTTGGTGTGAAGTTTTGGGAAAGTGATTTTGTGCCGCTCTGTGCTTGTACCATTTTGCGCAGCTCACTCACTAACTGCAAAAATGTTCAAATGTGGGTGCAAATTAGAACAGACTGGCTTTTGTAGATATTAACAATAAGAGCCTTGAACTTGATGTGGCAGCAACTGGCAGCCAGCGGAGTGAGACAAAGAGAGGTGTAACGTGCTATGTTGAGCTCATTAAAAACCAAATGTGCCATTGTGTTCTGGATAATTTGCAGAGGTTTAAAGGAATAGTTCACCCAAAAATGATCATTCTGTCATAACTTACTCACGCTCATGTCGTGCCAAACCCAAATGACTTCCCCTCTGCGTAACACAAAAGTATATATTTTAAATCCTGGTCCATCTTTTTAATACATTGGCAGTGAATGGTGCTTCACTTTTAAGATTAAAATGTACCCAAAAGTATAAAAGTAGTACATGTGACATCATATCCCAAGTCTTCTGAAGAGTCCCAAAATCTAAGATGTCCGTTGCGCTTTCATGAACGTTATGTGAAAAACTTGGGTACACTGAAGAACTTGTGCAGACAGACAAGGGTCTTATAAGAGGCCAGGAATCTAGTGATTGAGAAAGAACAAGCAGCTCAAGGCCTGATATAAAATGCAGAGATTAGTGCATTACACATATTCACATTTGTAGGAACTTTGGTAGTATAAATGTACACAGTATGGGATAAAGTGCCTGCATACCTCCATCATTATGTAATATTTTATCATGAAATTAGCTGCGTTCAACCAACGTTATAAGATGGATAAATGACAAATAATTAGATTATTTATCTGAGTAAAATTCTCCAGCAATAAAATCATAATACAATGGCTCATTGTATCTGCTTGCAATTTCTATGGTAAGGAATTAGCTTTAATAAGGGAATTGTAATGAATTAACTTATTGTATTAATACTATTCTCATGGCTCAATGAAAATAATATCACAAATATTTTAGATATAATTCTGAGATTTGGAGCAAGATCTTTGAAAATCAAGTGACTATATTATTTATCAAAATATACCACAGTCAATTCATCTTTGAATACCAACAAGACTTTATTGCTAATCTAAACATAAAACTAATCTAACACATACAAAGATGAAAAACATGTTGGTGAGTAAATTGTAACAGAAGGTGAATGAAATGATCTGTACAGAGAAAATTACCTTTATGGAGTCTAGAGACAATGCCTTGAGAACCATTCAATACCATAATGGTGATCGTGCCAAATTAACAAAACATTTTAAAAAGAGATGGAAAGGCCAACACAGGGCAGCAGTGGAAGAGAGAGAGAAAATAAACACTTACTTGCTAGTTCTCCGATATGGCGTAGCTTGGTCTGCGGCCACTCCTCCACCCTCTAATGGATGACAGCCGTGCCTCCCTGGATGGATCGGAGGCAGACTTCCGGCCTCAGGTGGACAGAATGCCCCGCCGCATTTTTGGTGGACGGTAGGGGTCTCTCCCACCCCTGGAAGTGGTAACCGCTCCATGTGGTTGGTTGGGAGCCCCTCCTCCCCTCTCAGTTGGCGGCCGTTCTTCTGCATCCAGGGGGCCAGGCTCCTCTGTCCTCAGGTGGATGGCCATGGCTGCTCCATTGGGGTGGATGGTAGTGGCGAGGACTCTACTACAGCAAATCCCTCCTCCTTCCTGAATTTCGGCACTAGTGTTACCAAGGCTAGGTATTGATTACATTTTTGTACGAAAGGTAGACTTTGTGTGAAAATGTTCATGGATTACGTTGATATATCCCGATGTGTACATACACTCGAAAAGTTCATTTGCACTTTAAGATTCAACTTTATTGTCATTGTGCAATGTACAGGTACAGAGCCAATGAAATGCAGTTGTTTTCGCATATCCCAACTAAGCTGGGGTCAGAACGCAGGGTCAGTCATGAAACAGTGCCCCTGGAGCAGATAGGGTCCAGGTCCTTGGTCAAGGGCCCAACAGTGGTATCTTGGCGGTGCTGAGGCTTGAACCCCTGACCTTTCGGTCAGTAAAAATTAAGAAGTTTTGAAGTTATGATCAGATCATTAGTTGTGTCCTGCTAAAGAGAAGTTCAACAGTTCAGATCCAGTAAGTCTGTTCAATCTCTGTGTCTTGAACAATAACGATAGTCATTTGAGGTATTATACTGACAGTCACCTCTGCCCTTAGGGTCTCTTTGTTGAGATGGTTAGCTGGACATTTAGGGGGTTAGGGGTATTCCTTGATTTACAACATGTATGAGGAACGGTCTTGATGCGTCCACAGAACTCTTGTTGTTCTCAAGATGGTTGACACTCAAAAGATGCTGCAGCCTTAGACTTTCTGGCTCCAGTTCTGAATTCTTATTGCTCAGGGGAATTTCGGGTGTTATAGGCCATCTTGGTATAAATCTCTTGGTTTTAATCCTTCTTAATTTCCTTCTGCAGGGATGCTCTGATCCTATACATTAATGAGCCATTTAAAATACTTTTGTCTAAGATTATTTCCTCTGAAATGGGTTTCTTAGGGTAAATTATTAAACAACATTTACAACAACACATCAAATTAACTGTCATATTAGCATTTGACAGTCATTCTTGTCTAAATCAGGATTGTGTCATATGGATCATTTCAGCTGGCCATCAGAAAATGCAGACATACTTAAGGCAAGGGCAAATGCAGAAATCGTAATGACAAAACCAACTGTGATTGACGGCTTTACATATCAGTTAGACCGCTCTACCTGTCTAAATGGGCAGTTCTTGCTCAGTTTATGCTGCTATTTAGTTCAGACCTTTGCCGTTTAAGTCAAAGGTCTACAGCATCTACGCAACACAGATTAAACATAGGCTATATTCGTATTAGCATACTACTCTTGAAACTTTTTTCTTATTGTAGGCCTATTGTATGTGTACCAGGAAGGGTTAGGTATTGATATAGATTTCTTGATTCAATTCCAATTCAAAAGCTTTCGATTTTATTCCATTACGGTTTTGATATCGATTCATATGGCTATATTTCAGTTATAATGTCTCTTTTGCTTACATTAGAAGGAAATTCTCTCCCAGCTAATGATGTTAGTTACTGTATACAAGGGACCTTCTAATCAGGTACATCAAATATTATAAAATAATATTTACATTTTACTAATAATATATATATATATATATATATATATTTTTTTTTTTTAGTTTTTCATCATTTTGGTCACATTTTGGCTTTTAAAAAATTAACAGATCCATGTATTATATCAATAGATTAGAAATTGTATTATATATTTTTTGGTATATGAATATTGTTTAATTGTATAATTTATATTTAAAGTATTTACATTGTTTTGTTGAACACAGGTACTGCTTCTTTAAAAAAAAACAAAAAACAGCATTTCTGTAAAAAGGATACGCAAATGAGCGTATGTTAACAAGAGAGGACTCAAATGGATTTATCTCATCTGTGCCATGCATGATTAGAATTAAATGTTTATTTTTTCTTGTTTTTGATCAACAACTGACTATGGAGAACAGAAACGTTATTAAAAGAGACATTATTCAGTGACAAACGGATCGTGTGGATCTCATCTTTGGACTGATATTACGTGAAGCAGCTTTTTCTCTTAACACACAGTTGGATTTAAGAATCAATATCGAGATTGTTCAAGTGAAGATCACGTTGCATCGAAAAATCGATATTTTTACCCACCCTTAGTACAGGGAATAGTTTGATAATTCTTCAGAAAGTGAAAACTGATCATGGAAGAAGCTTTGCATTCAGGAATTTACTTGTATGACTTGCCTTAGACACAGTGCTACAACAAAGAGCATGACTTAAGCAAGACTATAAACCATTGGTTAGAAATGGCAAATTTTTGCCTCTTTAAGCAACTGAGGATAAATAGTTCTACACAGACATTAGCAAAAATTGCCACTAGAAATAATCTTTCACCTGCTGATAAGTATTATTAGAATATTACATTTCACAGTGCGATTGGATCTTAGATGTGTCTCTCACCCCAATATATCATGTGAAGACAGGACATATCTTTAAAGTTAAATTCCCAACACATGGAGACTTATATTTAGAGACAGACAAACACAAGTCAAAAAAGAATGACAGTGTAATAGATCAATGTCTGAATGCAAATACTGAACAATCTTCACAAATATGGTGATCCAGTGTTTATTTCCATTCTTTAATTACTGAAGTTTAATAACATGTGTGATTACTTATTGCACTTAAAGATAGCCTTACGAATGATAACTTTTAAGGTGTGGGAGAGAAACAGGTCAATATTTAAGTTCATTTTTGCAAGAAATTCTTCTCCATCCCAGTAGTGGGTGCATGCATGAAGAATGTGAATAACCAAAAACATAAGAAGAAGAATTTGAAAGTTACAGTGGAGGTTGATTGAGCAGGGAGGAGAATACATAGTAAAAATGTAAAAAAAAAAAAAATTATCTGTTTCTCACCCACACCTATCAAATCACTTCTGAATATATGGATTTAACTCCTAGAGCCTTGTGAATTATTTTTATGATGTCTTTATGTGCTTTTTGGAGCTTAAACATTTTGGCACCTGTTCACTTACATTCCATTCGTCATGTCAGACTCTATATGAATCAAGAAGATCTGTGTTATGTGTTCTGTACAGAGATACAGAAGTTTTATTTTAAGTAACTTGTGGTATTTTATTAAAATAATTAAATAAATTAAATATCTAAATTAAAAAGTGTGTACTCACATCGGTTCTGTAGAAGTTCAAATTATTTCAGCACATGGTAACAGGCTGTTGAGGGCAGTAAATCCAACAAGAATTGCATTTCTTATTTCCAAGTATTTCTTCCTCAAAAGTGCTAAAACAATCATTAATGAAATGGTTAAGGAACCAAAATCGTTAAGAGGAATAAGAACCAAACAATTTCCATCCCTATGGAAGAGATTGCTTGCTATTATTGTTGCTGCTTTATTATGACATGTCTGGTTAGGATATAGTGTTACATTATAAGTGAACCTCAGGGGAAAAATTAAAGAATAATAAAAATAAAAAATGTCAGCTTCAACATGCATAATAATAATCTCCTTTCTCTAATTCTTGGAAAGTATTCTCAGAAAAAGAACAATCAAGCAGTTGTTTCCACAAACAGACCTAGTGCACAGATGCCGCAATCAGTCACACACAAAATGCTGTTTACTTCGGTTTGACACTGAATGCTATTTCACCAGCATGTCAGGAGGAGATTGGCCTGTGTGGAGTGGTTATCCTGAAACAGCCCCATTAGCCTCTGTGGGTTTGAACAAAAGAACAGACACAGCGGTGCTGTGGAACAGACTCATGGGTGTCCAATCAGCCAACAGCAAATAAACACACACTCACTGTTGGGTTCAAATGTGCTGTTAAGATGAAGACAGCACTATATACAATGACATTTAATATTATAAACACACACACACACACACACCCAAAACAGGATGCAGCGTAGCCTTTATCAATGCTGCAACCAACACGCTGACATTTTAGGGAGCACTGCGGTAGTGGAATGAGCACTGTGCTCCTCAATCATTATTGTGCTCCTCCTGTAAGGTATCAGCTCAGCAGTTACTGCACTGGCCTTACTAGAGCACAGAAACAGGCTTGGACATGTAGGTTAACAACTTTATTAATGATGCTGTTTATCTGAAGACACTCTCGAAAGTGTTGTGGAGTGTGTGAAGGAAAGGATAATTATGAAATATTCTTTATTCCACCTATGTAGGACAGACAATATTTGTGTTAATTCCTGTTAAAGATGAAGGTTAAAGTTGCACACAGAAGTGTGTGTGTGTGTGTGTGTGTGTGTGTGTGTGTGTGTGTGTATGAGAGAGAGAGAGAGAGTCTACAGGTTTAATTGGTTTGCAAGGTTTTTTTGGTATAAACTGGTAATTAAGGGTTAATTACCTTAAGGGTTACCCAATGTTATTAGCTCATGGTAAAAACAATAGAAGTTAACCATCTGGGGTCGACGGACACGCCGGTGCGTCCTGCTGGATTTTTCGTCATTACAGCGGAAACAACATAAAATTCTCTGTCATTTTGGGGCATACAGATAAGTGTAAGACATCATTAGAGACTATAAAGTGTTGACTTTTATTTTTGTACACTCACAATAACAACAAAACCATGTGCTTTTGTAAAATATAGAAAATAAAAAGGTTGAGATGTAAGCAGTCTCTGGGTTTGCAAGCATATTATGAAACACGTCACAAAAAAATGAACTGAAACTCTGTGAATACTTATCACACAAACATGAAACATATGTCTAAAGAAAGCTTAAGATTTGTCCTTTTAAATAAAACAATTCAAATGTAAATAAAATATTCTCCTGCAATGTAATATGTATGAAACCAAGCGATGTACAGTTTTTACTGGCTCAGCGAATTATCTCTAATGTGATCACACCCACGGGCAGAGCACACTATTCATACGCTAATGTGCTGAGATGATTATATCAAATGGTACACGCCCTCGACTGTGCCTTAAAAACATATTGAAAACATTCACTTATCTGCACGTTTGAAGACAGCACAATACACAAGTGAGAAAACTCCTGGATAGTGACGAAGTGTTAACATTTTCCTCAGAATAAGAGCGGGACTCCGATGAACGTTTGTATTATGAAGAGAGACTTGATCCAGCCAAAGATACAATTTCGGATGAGTAAGTCATTTAGTTCCATTAGTTTATATAAACATTTGAAATATGTCCTAATAAGCAAGTTTTAGTTACATTTAAATGCTGTTTCGGCTAAAGCAGGTATTTAAATCGTATGCTGTATGATATAAATATGATATGTAATATGATATTAAAATAATATGAATGTTTAGATTATGTTTTATCTAGTGTTTATGCTGCCTCATTATCAACAAAGCTTGTGCTTGCAAATATGTGTTTAGGTTAAATGAGTAAAATGCACTTTAAATATGCCCATATTAGAAAATCACCATCTTATAATGATTTCTGAAGGATCATGTGACACTGAAGACTGCAGTAATGATGCTGAAAATTCAGCTTTGATCACAAATTGTATTTTATAATATATTCAAATAGAAAACTGTTCTTTTAAATTGTAAAAATAGTTCAAAATATCACTGTTTTTACTGTATTTTGGATCAAATAAATGCAGCCTTGGTGAGCAGAAGAGACTTCTTTTAAATGGTAGTGTAGGTCTAAAATTAAGTTTTTATGTAAAGAAAATGTATAGTCAGATTACTTCTTTTAACTTAAAACTTGATTTTGATCATTAAGTCTCCTCATATTCATTCTCTTTCTGTCACATTCCTCATTGATAGGCCCAGGGGAGCTGTCTTTTGTCTCCTCAGGTGTGAATTACAATCAATATTCATGATCGATCCTCCTCGCATATGACCTTTCTAACACTAAAAGTGTCTTACAAAAGTTCAATTACTATATTGTTTTGTATGAATGAGTGATCAGGATGGTTTTCACATTATTTTGTAGCAAAACTGTAGGCTACAAGATCCAGTTCTCAAAAGGCTTGTGGACAAATGTTTAGTATGTGTTAAATGGCCTTATTTCAATGACTTAAAAAGTTAGTTTTTTCAAAAACCATGCATAAACGTTATTTTCTCAAAAATACAAACATGTACACACATGTTGCTCACATATTATTGTATCCCAGTTTGTGCTGAATACAGTGTTATCAGACTTTAGCCATTAATGTGTTTGAACTGAAAAAAGCACAAATGTCATGGCATGTCAAAACATCTCCAGGGTCCAAAACACCCTCAGACCCCAGATGGTTAATGGAAAGTTCCCACCATGTCTGTGTGCTGGAACTATAAAATTTGAGACAAGGAGGTCAAAAATACCTGGACAGAGGTATTTGTTGGCATTTACCATTCGTCTCAGTTGCTTGACTGGTGCATGCCCCCCTGAAAGTATGCAATGTGGATTCTATCATCTTAGTTTCATGGTCACTTAGTTCAAGAAACATTTATTTGAGCCAATCAGTTGAGCCATACATCCTATGTGACTAATTACCCTGTATTAGAACTTGCAGCAGACAAGAAAAAAAATACAGTTGTGTTTTTCTCACTTATAAGATTGCTCATAAAACATCTACTTTACTACAGTATACTGAAATGTTGTGTGTGTGTGTATATATATATATATATATATATATATATATATATATTGTGCAACCAGTCAGTCCTTGACCCCCTGTTTTGAGTTAAGGAACATCACCTAAGAAGGGGGAGGGCTTGTCTGAAAAGTTTCTCTTCAAACTCCAAATTCCATTTGGTAGTACTAAAGCATCTCTAATGTGTGTGTGCATTTAAAGCTGCTTCAGCTGTTTAATAACACATTGCCCAAGCTGCATGTGTTGATGAAAGTGGGCTCAGTGTCCGTCAGCAGCGGTCAGCACTTCTGTCGCAGGAAAATCTGCTTTAGTCTGTTAATGTGGAGAGGCATAAGAAATGAAGGGACACATTTGTATAGTCCTACTAACTCTTCAAGGAGAGATTCTTATGTAAGGCCCATACAGAAACTGTGCACTTTTATTCAAATTTTCTGTGCTGAATGCACTTACTTAAAGTACCAAAAGTATTGTGGTTTCTGAACATCTACCAATTCCATAGTATTTTGAAGTATCTTTGAATAAAATGTAAATACCATGGAGCATGAATATGGCCAATATCTGACCCTATATCCAGTCTGGAATATACACTATATCAACTGTATAAAATGATTAAAGACAAAATATGTAATATTTTACAGTATACACTCACTGAGCACTTTATTAAGAACACTATGGTCCTAATAAAGTTTCATACGTGGCCTTCTGCTGTTGTAGCCCATCTGCCTCAAGGTTTGACGTGTTGTGCATTCTGAGATGTTATTCTGCTCACTACAAATGTACAGAGGGGTTATCTGAGTTACTTTAGCCTTTCTGTCAGCTCAAACCAGTCTGACCATTCTCTGTTGATTTCCATCTGCAGAACTTCCACTCGCTGCATGTTTTTTGTTTATGGCACCATATTGAGTAAACTCTAGAGACTATTGTGTGTGGAAATCCCAGGAGATCAGCAGTTACAGAAAATCTCAAACCAGCCCGTCTGGCACCAACAATCATGCCACAGAGATCACCATTCTGATTACATTCTGATGACATCAAGTGAAGCTACTGACCCGTATCTGCATGATTTTATGCACTTCGCTGCTGCCACATGATTGGCTGCTTAGATAATCACATGAATAAGTACAAACCACAAAGAACACCTCAGACATTTTGCAAAACTTTTTCTTTTTGTGTTTCTCGGAAGAAAGAATTTGATACAGTTTTGGAACAAAATCAGCCTGAGAAAATCAGAATATTAAGTTTTGGGTGAACTGTTACAGTACTTTAAAGTTTATGATGAATGATAATGGTCTTTCTTATGCTACTCGAAACGAGGTAATTTGCTCAACTGAACCACTGATTCTGATTTGCAGTGTTTGTGAATAGACATTTAGCTAATGAAGAGAGTTATACAGTATGTGCAATTTTATGCAGCACCCTTTCAAAACTACATCTCCATCATTCTCTCTCTTAGTGTGCATGTGTGTTTGTCCATAATACAACGCATTTAATATTTCAGAAACAAAGAAAAACCCTTCTGACAGTCTGCTTCTCATACAGGCTTTATATTTTTCTGTGCTTGTTTTGGGCTCTCTCATCTTTCCACTGCTGTTACGTGACTGTGTCCATCGCTGCTACTGAATGTCTGAAGTGTCTCTAATAGTGTGTATCTCAGCCTCCTGTCTATGGTTGTGTCATTGCATTGGCTTGTTTTTCTCACATGGAGAGCGATTCAATGACATTAACTGTGCATTAGATTATATCAACACTGATGTGCATTATTAGCAGAGCATATAGTTTCTAATGGATTCTGTGTACAGAAGAGGAGCTACTGACGATAGACTGGAACTCAGAGCCAATGAAAGAGGGTTGGAGGCAAAAGCTGTCTGGTCCTGTCTCTGTATGATGAATTGCTGGTTTTGTGAAGATTTCAAAACTGTCCTTGCATCTTTCCAACCCTGAGGCTAAATCTGTTCTGGAACTCCAAACAGATTCAGAATGCTGCTCAGGTTGAGCAGGGTTGACATGGAACCACATTGATGTTGAATGTACATTATATAAAAAAAAAAACGTGATTTAAATTCAGTATATTGAGGGGTTAAAATACTTTTTAAACATGTTAGACATCCTGAGCTTGCTAAATAAAGATCTATCTATCATCACAAAGCTGATGTTTCCATTTTTTTATATTTTCAGGTTTATTGATTATATTTATTATTACATAGGTGAAAAGCAGAGGAAGTTGTCACAAGTCTTACTCCAGTGACTATTTCTCAGGGTAAGTCAATTTTCAAATTTAAATACCATTTCTGCTTATACATATGATTTTAGAGTCTTAACTAAACTAAGCTATTACATGTCAACTAAGCTTGCCCAGGAAAAAAGATAATTTTGCTTCCTATAGCATGGAATGTTGTCACACTATATGGGGTAAGTTGTTGCAGTGGGAACCTGCAGTTTACTGACACTGATTTGAGAATACCTTTTATAAAATTTAAATACTGTCTGATGTAAAAAAAAAGAAAAAAAAAAAAAGGCAATCTATCAAAACACATTTCTATTTAAATATATAGTATAGGCTATTTAATGGCTTTCTGGCCATAATATTAACAAAAAAATAAAAAATAAAACAATAAAACTGCAATGAATTAAATACACAAATATCAAACAAATATGTTCTGGCCAACAAACATTGCAATTATTTAGTTGTATGAAATTAAAACATCTAAAATACATGCAACTACTTGCCCCAATATCAATGTTTGCATTGCATTTATTATATATACCCTTGCCCAAAGAACACACAGAGGCAAGAAAAAGTGTGTGAACCTTTTTGGAATTTCCTGCATTTATGTATAAATTTGTCTTAAAATCTGGTTTGATATTCATCAATCTGTTTTAACTAATAAAACACAAATTATTGTATTGTTCATGTACATATTGAATATATCATTAAAATATTTACATTGTAGGTTGGAAAAAATAATTAGCCCTAAGCGACAATGATGCCAACAAAAGCTAATTAGAGTCAGGAGATAAGTTAGACAAATCATCTATAAATGGAGACAATTTTGTACTGTTGCTACTATCCCTAGAAGTGACCATCCAGCCTATATGAGTCCAAGGGCACATCACAGAATGCTCAATAAGGTAAAAAAAAAAAAAAAACCTCTAGACATACAGCTAGACTTGAAGGAATTATTGGAACTGGTAACCATCTCTGTTTATAAGTCTACGATACGGGAAACATTAAACAGGCATGGTTTACCACGAAGGAAGCTGCTGCATTACAAAATAAATAAATAAATTGCTGCGTGGCTGAAGTTTGCCAAAGACCACCTTGACACTCCACAACACTTCAGGGAAAATGTTTTGTGGACTTATGAAACTAAGGTTGAACATACAGCACTACAAATGGTGTAAAAAGGCATCAAATACCAACATGAAAACAATGGCTTCAAAAAAAGAAAATCCACCTTTTGGAGTGGCCCAGTCAGAGCCCAGACCTTAAATCAATAGAGATGCTGTAGAATGACCTCAAGAGAGCCGTTTACATCAGACATCCTGAGAATGGCTGAGCGGAAGCAGTTCTGTAAGGATGAATGGTCCAAAATTCTTTCTGAACTTTTTGCAGGTCTAATCCGCAGTTACCTGAAACGCTTGATTTAGTTTATTGCTGCCAAATGCGGATTGACGGTTATTAAATCCAAGGGTTCATTTACATTTTCCACAGCACTGTGAATGTTTAATGGGATGTTTTCAATAAAGACATTAAAGATCATAATTGTTTGTGTGTTTTTAGCTTAAGTGCATTGTGTTTGTCTATACTTACATTTACATTTATGCATTTGGCAGACACTTTTATACAAAGCAACTTACAGTGTACTTATTACAGGGACAATCCCCCCCAGAGCAACCTGGAGTTAAGTGCCTTGCTCAAGGACACAATGGTGGTGGCTGTGGGGATCGAAACAGCAACCTTCTAGTTAGCCTTAGCCCACTACGCCACCACCACACCGTGACTTTGATGAATAGAAGATCATGCCCCATTCACCACCATCACAGTCAGAATCCTTTAATGAAGAGTAAATATCGCCATGTTAATGTAACATTTGATATGCGATTTTCAAACAAATGGCTAAACCAGAGGAAGATAAAAGTATTTAGGCCTTTTTGTTGTCCAAGCTTGTGGATTCTGGAACATGAGCCTGACAAAGATAGCCATGGCATGCCCCTTTTTGAAATATTTTCATAAAGATTAGAGGGCTATAATCTACAGATGTCTGATGTACTGCTGGCTAAATGGATGTTTTTGATGATTACGTATTCAGGGCAGCTCAGAGGTGTTCTCATTAGGAGAATAATGGTAAATGTGCTGGACATACAGAGAGTGGATTTGTTCTTTATAAATGTCGCTATTATGCTGATTATATCTTAATACAGGGCCAAATGTATGCATACACATGCTTGTGTGCGTAATGACTGAAACATGGTTAATTTGACAATGAGCCAGTCGTAATGCATAATATGTTTTAAAAATACAGAATTTCTTCACTATTAATTAGCCTACCCAGGAATATGTACTCATACAGACAACACATTGGGTATGCTAAGAAACATTCGATTATAATAAGAGGTTAAGTGATATTAATCAGTGTTTGAAATGCCACCTTTAGAATTTTTATTTAATTTCTATACATTTAACATGATACATAAATGTATGATTGGTACACATCTGTGGTAACTGATCTATATATATATATATATATATATATATATATATATATATAAATCTACAGTTGTACATTTTAATAGCAATATTAGTTTTCTTTTTAGAAATAAATGTTGGACATTTTGTTGGACATTTTTTAATGGCTGTGTTAATTGCTTTGATAGTATTTAATTTATTTAGCTTCTGTTTAACAGATTGCCAACAGATAAATGCTGCATAGTGTGTGCACAATGTAACCACTATCAGAAAAGAGAGAGTGCCACCAAAACGACCATCTCTAACTCACCACACAGCTGGTAGAGCAGTCAGTGATCCCATCGCATTACAATAAATTAATAATTGTTATTAGTAAAAATATGCTTTTATTGATTTTCACATAGCTAAAAATAATTATTAAAAAACAATCATGATTTAATAAGCTTATGACTTGACATACTGTCTTTCGGTATTCTAATTGCACAATTTCGAATTTAAGTTTTTAATTTGCAGCTTCTTATAGTCCAGCTCTTATTGCAATTTTTTACAGAGGTCAGACAGTGTCTGACCTTTCAGAGGAACCTTTCAGGTTCAGTGCAGGAATAATCCTATAAAAAATAGACATTAGTGAAAGAGATAATAACATGCAAACTGTGTTCGCTTTCAAAAGTAATTTTTAACATAAGCAACAGTGTATTTACCACTTCAACTTTCTCAAAGCACTCTCATAGTATCCAAATGTTGAAATTATGTGTTGTTTTATGAATTTTTGAGCAAGACACCTGAAGGTTCAACGTGTTGTGCATTCTGAGATGCTATTCTGCTCACTACAATTGTACTAAGTCGTTAACTGAGTTACTGTAGCCTTTCTGACAGCTCAAATAATTCTGAAGAACTGCCGCTCACTGGATGTTTTTTGTTTTTGGCATTATTCTGAGTAAACTCTAGAGACTGTTGTGCGTGAAAATACCAGGAGATCAGCAGTTCCAGAAATCCTCAGACCAGCCCGTCTGGCACCAACAATCATGCCACGGTCGAAATGACAGAGATCAAATTTTTTCCTCATTCAGATGGTTGATGTGGTCACACAATTGGCCAACTAGACAACCGCATGAATAAGTAGGTATACGGGTGTTCCTAATAAATTTATCAGTGAGTGTATGTTATTTCTAAAAAATGTTGTTAACTAGCATGACCTTACAACAAAATTATTAATGTGACAAAAATATTATGTTAAAATTAGTAAATAAGTCATGTTAGGGACACATATATAATCAATTTAAGGCTAATTTATTGGGTAATTTAGTGGTGTTCGCTGTTCTTATCTGCATATTGCTGCTCCGTTTTGTGGGCCGAACTGCATAACACAGCGGCTCATTTTAGCTTATCGTGGCCCATTCGACCCACTAGCCCGCTCACTTCTCCCGATGGCCGTTCCACCCCTGATCGGCCCCAAAGTGTGTCGGCCCACCGGGAAAATGCCTGGAATGCCAGATTACCAGTCCAGCACTGTGTAACATAATTGATCTAAGTGAAACCAATGTACTTGATTAAATCATGCACATTCAAAGATTTTTTACAGTGTACTTGCATCACAAGTTATAAGTAATAAATGATAACTCGTGCACACAAACCCTGTTTGACAGAGCTCGGTTTGGGATGAGCCAGCAGCAAGATCAGAGCATGCACCTCCCTGTACACCATCCATCATTGCTCGGCTCTGATTGCCAGTTAGTGCCAACTCTTGTCAGCACATATTCCAGAGGAGGTTGTCCTCTCCTTACTCTTTCTCTGTGCTGCAGATGATACACATTTGTATTAATGGGCACACAAGAAGAATAAAGAAGCCATGGCCAATATTTACAACTTTGAATTATGTTTTTGTACTTTTGTGCTGCCAGAATTTTGTGGTATTGAGGTTAAATCTAGGCTAATTATTATAACAAATTAGTTATGTGTTTGCAATTACATTGACAATTTAATGAACACAAACTTTTAAAATATGTGTTAACTTTAACCTCATTGTGAGCCTTGATTTTACACATTGACCCAATTAGCAATTATGCTTCAGCAATTCTCTTATGCTTTCACAGCAAGCACGATGTTGTTTTGTTGTCTAAAACACTTTATTTGTTTTCATTATCATTTTTGCACCTCGACAGGTACATACATCTGGCTTAATCCAAGTTGAATGAAACTTGAATTTGAATGTATCTTCTCTGCAAACAACAATGTTTTGTGTGAAAGCACTTGTGTTGAGTTTTGACAGAATAGGTTGATTCCATGCCTTGATACCACTTAACCCCAATTAACCTGGTTTGGACTGGATTGGTCTGGTTTTGTCAACTTAAAACCTGCTGTGCAAACCTGATTTTTTCTCAAGTTGCTTTGTGATATAGGCATCATTTCCCAAAACACTTAGTAGAATGTTAGTAGCATGTTAATTTGCTTGTTTCCCAAAGGCATTGTTCTCTAAGTAGTATGTAAAACCATTAATAAATTAATGAGAAACTTGGAACTCTCAGAAGACCAATATGTGCAACAAAACAGTTTTTCATGGCCTCCCTAGTTTATCAGAGATTGCATTTTCATTATTGAAAATCAATGCACACTACAGCGGAGAATAAAAAAAAAGGTTAAAGGTTTACCCCATGAAAAATATAAATTGGTGTTTTGTGGCTTTATGTCCATGTCTATTAGCTTTGATGTCAACTAGCTATGTGCTATATGCTTTAAATTGAGGAGATTTACACATTTAAATGTGCAAAGCCATTTACTTGGCCCTTTAAAGATCCAACAAAAAAGGCATGCTTCCCATAGCTCTGGAATACATTCTAAATATTTAATAGTATTTTCCTGGGTTTAAGACTGCCCACTGGGACAGCGGTGCTCAAGGATTCATTGCTTCCTTATAGTTGTTGCCGAATCCTGACAGGTAATTAAAATCAGACAGATGTGAGTATTGGGATCAAGTGCCTCATAATTCCTCATTATCTTCTCAAAGCAGATATTTACCCTCCGGAAACATCTCCCTGTACTAACAATACTCATCCCTTATTGGCCCCAGAGCTTTGAGACACTTCACTGCCTGAATGCTGAATGACATTAATGAGGATTACTATGACATTTTATTGAACGGGAAAAAAAGAACAAGAACTAACATTAACAGGTGTTATTGCAACTTTAGAGGGAGAAATGCTGGCTAAATGATGACACTGTGTAACTAAGTGCCACAGTGTTGTTCAATAGGACCAGAGTTGAGTATAGTAGCCCAACACTGTAATCAAGAAAAAGTAAAATTACTTCAAAAACATAATTACTCAAGTAGAAGTAAAAGTACTAACAGAAATAATTACTTGAGTAAGAGTAAGAAAGTATCCAATTAAAAGAGTATTCAAGTAGTGAGTAACTTGTTACTTTCACAAATAACATAATATACATTTACTCCCCTATATTCCATTACATAATATACATTGAACATGTATTATGGAATTATTATTATTATTGGAAATTCTGTCATCATTCACCATCATGTTGTTCTATACCCGTATGACTTTCTTTCTTCCATGCAACACAATAAGGAGATATTAGACAGAATGTTTGCCTGAGTCACTATTTACTTTCAGTGAATATATATATATATATATATATATATATATATATATATATATATATATATATATATATATATATATATATATATATATATATATATATATATATAAAGTGAATGCGATTGAGACTGTCAGTCCCTAACATTCTGTCTAACATATTTTGTGTTCCACATAATACAAAGCCTCACACTGGTTTGGAACAACATGAGGGTTAGAGAAATGATGACAGAATATTCAATTTTGGCTGAGCTATCACTTTAAAGAGCTATCACTATTTTTTTATTCTCTCATCATTTACTCACCCTCATGCCATCCCAGATGAGTATGACTTTTTTTCTTCTGCAAAACACAAATTCTGATTTTTAAAATAATATTTTAGCTCTCTAGGCCAAAATTTGTATGCTCCAAAAAGCACATAAATCAGTATAAAAGTAATCCATAAAACTCCAGTGGTTTAATCCATGTTGTCAGAAGTGATATGATAGGTGTGGGTAAGAAACAGATCAATATTTAAGTCATTTTTTGCTAGACAGCAGAGGGAGATATGCAGAGAAGGATGTGAATCACCAAAAACACAAGAAGAAAGTGAAAGTGATCTGTTTCTCATCCACACCTATCACATCACTTCTGAATATACTGATTTAACCACTAGAGTCTTATGGATTAATTTTATGCTGATTTATGTTTGTTTGTTTAGCTTTAAAATGTTGCCACCCATTCACTTGCATTGTACCTACAGAGCTGAGAAATTCTTCTAAAAAAAATCTTCATTGGAGTTCAGGAGATGAAAGAAAGTCATACACATCTGGGGTTGCATGAGGGTGAGTACATAATGAGAATTTTAATTTTTGGGTGAACTATCCCTTTAAGGGCTCTTGTCAGATCTGGATGAATTTGTCAATAAGAAGAGAGGTTTGGAAACATTTCTAGTAATTATTACAGTATAAACATGAAAATGTTCCACAAGGACATTATATATAATGCTGAAATATAATGCCTTCTTTTGCTTTTTCATAGCTTTTAAAGTCCTGTGTGGATTCTTATTTCAGTGTAGTTACAGTTTTCAGTGCCATAAGTGTTTAGATCATTAGTTCTGTATAGCAGTACTGCCGCTCTCTAAATGCCGAGTACACAACCTCCGTAGGGGACCAACCCTGATCGTGGAACACTCGCTGTGTCTGAAACTGCCCCCTATCCACTTCACCTCATTTCAAGTACACTCGATGACGGTTAATTTCCCACAATGGGGAAGACGTGCGAGCTAGGAGTTTACTGCTTCCTTCACTCCTGCAATGTTTTATTTTATTCTGAATGTAGTAAATTAATGTTTGACAAATCATTACTTGATTAAAATAACATATAGAGAGACAAAACATACAGATACATTTTAAAATGTACTCTTTATTTGATTAAATGTTTACTCTTAACATTAACACACAGTATATATTAAAAATGACAAACAGAATGAAGATTTATTGTATTGATATATTATTTAATAAGAATAACTAATAAGACCCAAGTATTTTAAAATTTCATATGTGACGTTTCTGCACCAGCCCCAGAGCTCCGACACTCTTGTCCGAATTCACTCAATCCGTTCACTTACTGACAGAATGACAGAGTTTGAGGAGGGATGTGGGAGCAGGATCAAGTCGTCATGATGAAGAATTAGACTTCAGTATTAAGTCACTGATAGAGGAGGGGTTTGTAGGAGTAAAACTCAATAAATATTGAAAAGAGTGGTCTGGCATTAAGACCACTCTTGGCATTAATTTTGAAAAATCAGAAAGACTGAATTCGAATTCACCTACTTTTATAGAATGTACTGAATTCAAAGTAGATCTTAATTCTCGACCTTTCAATTACTTTTTGACATATGTAGGTGTTGTTGCCCCCACCCCCCCCTTAATTAGTGTGTCATCAGCTCAAGTTAGCCTTCTCTAGAAAATCCATGTTTGTGAGTTTGATGTTAGTCTCAAAGGTGGATCATACAATACCTAAATGGGTTACAAGCCTGAAAACCTTGTTTCTTGGGTTTGAGGGAGAAAGAGAGAACTTGAGATGAAAGTAGCTCACCATATGGTCTCATAATCTAAGCAAACATGCACGGTCATCACTCTTCAATTTGGACCATGCGGGAATTGTATTACAATAAGACAGAAATATCCACTTGAGTGAGGGCTGGCCTAAAATATTTGATCTCTACAGAATTCTAGGCTTTCTTCCAAAATCTAGTGAGCTGCCTTGCTGTCTACTTCTCCTGAAATGCAACCTCATAAATGACTGATTTGGAACGCTATACATAGGCAGCAACTTATCATACAAATAGCGTTCCTCAAAAACAGCAAAAGGAGAACTGACTCAATTGAGTGCAATAGTGCTTATCCGTTTTATATGGATAAAACACCTTAGAGTGTTTTCACACCTGGCTTGTTTGGAACTTTTGTTGTGGAAACTGGTGCGTTTTTTCCCTCAGTTCGGTTTGTTTAGGCATATATAAACACAGCAATCACACTCGTATCCGCACCAAAACACATGGTACGAGACCACCTGGACGATTACAAACGAATCAGACAATATCCATATAAAAACCTGTGGCGAGAATGCAACCTGACCAAATGGGCAAACGAATCAGACAATATCCCTATAAAAACCATTGTGGATTGTGGAGAAGAAATCTGTGCTGAAAAACAAACAATCATTTTAAACCAGTCTAGAATGGTTTGCTTGTCTTTGATTTGCTGGTTTAAGATGGTCTCAGTGGTTTTGCAGCTGTCCACACTGGTTTGCAGCTGATCTAGCTGGTCTCCCATCCTGAAAAACCCAACCCCCCCAAAACCCCTGTGTGATAAAAAGGCAGCACACCTGCAAAGTTTGTTCTTGGACCTGTCGAAAATCCCTGATATGTGAAGAAATTAAAGCAATGATACCTGAGAATTACTGTCTTTACTGAGGGTTTCAATCAGGCAAGTGCATTAGAGACATAATTGTTTCTTAGTGCACCATAAATAACTAGGACTTTTGGTTCAGGTCTCAGTAGGGCTCTTTATGCGTTTGGGGATGCACTGGAGACACTGCTGCAGTTGGCATGCTGCATAAGCAAAAAACTTGTGCTTTCAAAGCATGTTTTCTCTCATCCTCTTTTTTGTTCTTTTCTCTTTCTATCCTCCCTCTTACAGTTCCTCTTCTCTTTGCTTTTGATGTGCTAAACAATAAATTATATTATTCCCTGCTTGCTTCTGCAGATTATTCCTGAGAATCTGGAGGGATAGACATTTCCCAGTTCTGTGGCCGCAAGCAAACTCGGTGGGACTTGAAAAAACTGATACACCATTTGGGTGGTGTTTTTAAGATCAGGTCTTGACACCGTGGTTTTGATCAAAAGTACATGTCCACAGACTTAAAAAAAAAAGTTCACCCAAATATGAAAATTCTGTCCTCTTAATGCAGCTCTTGACGTACAATGTCATGGTCTGACATGCTCCAAAAAAGACAAAGAAAGCAGCTGGTCTTGGCTGGTTTAAGCTGGTCTCCCAACTAGTTTAGCTGGGAGGACAGCCTGATGAATCTAACCAGGCTAGGAGACCAGCTAATACCAGGCAACCAGTTTAGGCTGGTTTTAGCAGATTTTTCAGCAAATAACAAATTCAGTTTTGTTTTTTTCTCACACAAAACTTTCATAACGCTTCAGACAACTTGGAATATACAATTTATGTAGACTGACATTTTTTTTTTTTTTTTGCCCCTTTCTGGTCACTGTGTACTTCCGTTGTATGGATAGAGCTGCATGACAATTCTTCAAAATGTCTACTTTTGTGTTCCACTGCAAAAAGTGGCAACATACAGATTTAGAACAACATGACAGTGAGTAAATATTGAAATAATTTTCATTTTTGGGTGAACTTCTGCTTTAACCACTTAATCTCTGGTGTATTTATGGGCTGATATCCACAATGTTTCACACAAATTTGTCTAATTTTTCAGAGAACCGCCCAAATTAAAATAAAGACTCAAATTATTCATAAATTATATGTGTTTCTAATCTTATTCTAAACATAATTTTATTTATTAATTTTTTGTTGTCCTAAATTTGTAAACATGTAATTCTGGTTCTGTTCACTCAACCTCACTTTGAAAAGAAATTTTATTCCACAAGGTGGCAGAAAGAAAAAATATTTTTTTCTCTATCACGTTCCATCACAATCTACAGATGTGAAATATAGGTGGCACATTTTAGCCCTCAAAGATAATAATAATAATAAGTTGAATTTATATAGTGCCTTTCCAGAGCTCAAGGACACTTTACAATAGTAACGCAATAATATACAAACAAAGAACAGTCACAAAAACACAGTTCAGATAATAGACATTGAGAGTGAATACATAACATATTAAGATAAATAACATTGAGAAAACAAAAGTTTTAAGTTGAGATTTAAACTCAGAGATAGAAGAGATGCTGCAAGAGTGAATTCCATATACTGGGTGCTACTACACTGAATGACCTGCCACCCATAGTAGAGAGGCGAGATCTAGAGACAGAAAGGAGTCTGGACCCAGAAGACCTAAGTGAGCGGATCAGGTTGTAGGGGAGAAGCAATTCAGATAGTGAGGTGTCAGACCATGAAATTATTTAAAAGTAAGCAGGATTAGTTTATATTTGATGCAAAACAAAGCTGGTAACCAGTGAAATTCAAACAGGAATGGCGTAATATGATTTGAGTGCTTGGTATGTGTAAGAGTTCTAGCAGCAGAATTTTTATATATTGCAACCTAGCAATAGAGTTAGTAGGTAAACCAGTGAAGAGGGCATTGCAATAGTCAAGACGTGAGGATATAAATGCATGAACCAGTATTTTGGCATCTTTGAGACTGATAAAGAGATGAAGGCGTGCAACGCGGCGAAGGTGAAAGAAAGCAATTTTAGATACAGATTTAATATAAGCTTCAAAAGTGAGGGAGGGATCAAAGATGATGCATACATTTTTTACAGTGTTTGATGGTTTAATGAAAGTGCCATCAATATCACAACCAAATTCACAAGGAATTTTTTTCATAAGTGTTGGTGTTACAATAATAATGATCTTGGTTTTATCCATGCTTAGTTTTAGGAAGTTGGAGTTAAGCCATTTTTTTATTTCATTTACACGTTGATAGTGACCAGTCTGGAGAGTGGGAGCAGATCTACAAGCTGTACATTTTTTAATGTCACCAGCATAAAAGTGGTAACTGAAACCATGGCAGCGAATGAGTTGACCAAAAGGGCAGTATATAAATAATGAATTGTAGAGGACCAAGAACCGATTCCTGAGGGACACCTAATTTCAGGGAAACAGTAGATGACTGATAATTTTGCATTGAAATCTAAAACTGTCTGAAAGAAAGCCAGGAGAGAGCAGCACCAGTGACACAAACATCCAAGAGGCGGGAGGGAATTAATTCATGACAAACAGTATCAAAAGCAGAACTAAGATCAAGTAATAGAAGAATGGAGAGAGAACCAGAGTCACCAGTGAGTAGTAGGTCATTGACAACCCTTACAAGGGCGGTTTCGGTACTGTGAAGTGGGCGAAAGCCAGACTGAAAGGGGTCAAAAGGATAATTTTGAACAAGGAAAGATTGTAACTGGGAGGCAACAACTCTTTCTAGTATTTTAGAAATTAATGGCAAGTTAGAGATTAGAAAAAAGAGGGTCAGGGTCCAAAATAGGTTTTTTAAGTACTGGAGTTACTGTCATAATTTTAAGTGGTAAAGGGAGAGAAGCTGAAGCTAGAGATCTGTTTATGAAATGCGAGATAGGTGCAGAGATGACAGAATGACAGAGTTTGAGGAGGGATGTGGGAGCAGGATCAAGTCGTCAAGATGAAGAATAGGACTTGAGTATTAAGTCACTGATAGAGGAGGGGTTTGTAGGAGTAAAACTCGATAATATTGAAAAGAGTGGTCTGGCATATAACTAAAATCTGAAGCCTCACCTATAAAGCACTGGCGGACAGCATTCAACTTTTCCTGAAAATAATTCAGGAAAGAACAACAAAGCTCATCATATTCATGGACATCATGAGCTGGAGGTTGGGTGAGCTTATTTATCATGTCAAACAAAACCTTGGGCTATTGCTTGCTTTATTGATAATTGTAGAGACATATTTAGACCGTGCAGAGTTCAGAGCAATTTTGTATGTCTTGAGGTGTTCAATGAGATGGTGAACAGTAAGACCTGTTTTCCTATAATGCCTCTCAAGCTGTCTACCAGTGACTTTTAAGGCCCGGATCTCAGGTGTATACCAGGGGGAAGTGTCGGAGGAGGTAACAGACCTAGTCTTAATAGGAACATGCTCATGCAAATTTTAAAAAATAACTGAGTGGTACTTAGAAAGTATCAATGAAGGATAGGAGACATCAAAAACATCAGAAATTGCAGAGAAAGCGATGGAAGCAGAAAATAATGTGACATCGACAGATTTAAGGTTATGATAGGATATCATTTTGTTAATGAATTTTTTTCTGAGCAGGTAGACTAAAACTAAATTCAATAAGCGTATGATCAGAGATGCCACTGTCAAAAGGAGACACTATCAAACCCAATATCAAATCCAAATGTACATCAAGAATATGACCATGAGTATGAGTAGAAAAAGACACCTGTTGAGTCAAATGAAAACAGTCAAAAACAGATAATAGTTGAGATGAATTAGAGCAAACTGTATCCACATGGATATTAAAGTTACCAATCAGGAGGACATGAGATGATGAAGCACAGGCAAGAATCAACAGTTCACTGAGTTTGGAAAAAAGTCTTTGAAAAAATTGTGAGAGGACAGTGAGAATCAGCCTCAATACCATATATTCAAATGCATTTGTGTTGTGGAAATCAAGTTGGGTGAGATGCAAATAATTTCGACAAATGACAGGAAGGCCTCCCCCTTGCCATGTACCCGCTTCTGGACAGGTGCTTATATCCATCTGGTTTAAGAAGGTTCAGCTGCAAATAATCATTGGGTACTTACCAGGTTTGAATGAGTAGTAACATATCAAGGTTATTGTCAGTGATTATTTAATTGAGGTAAGAGGCTTTATCAGAGATGGAACGACAATTCAGAAGAGCAAAGTGGCAACATAAAACATCAGGGATGATCAACAAATTATGGTGCTGGTTATCACTGTTAAGATATATTGACAATCTGTGTGTTCTGCAGTCAGTAGAAGGGAATGTAGGCTTAGGTGGAGCCCTGTTGTTAGACCAGATGCATGGGATAGCATCAGGCATTGAACAGTGAATGTTTAGGGATCTTCTGGATGAGCGGTGTATATATATCGAGGACGACTTGTAATTCCAAGCATCTGACAGTACTCATACTGTATGTCACAGAATCAAGGCACAGATGGTAGTTTAAGTCCTGAGTTGAGATGGTGAGTATCCAATTTCCATTTCTGTTTTGTCACCAAAAGTGAAGCAAAATAAAAGCAGAATAAGCACTAATGCCCAAGGCATATTTACGCTGATAGATATAATGCGGGCCACCAGCGATACCATCTTAGCCAGAGTCCCAACCATCACATCACCAATATACAGCTCATCAAAAGGAAGGCAACCCATCCTAACAGTGAACAGTAAATGATCAACGCAACTGACACAGAGAGCGTTAACTCACACATCAGCCGAGCCGAAAGCAGTGGTAGACAAAGCGGGGAGAGAGCTTGCAGCAGGCCAATGGCCGAACGAGCATCAGGCAGCACAAAATTGGAACATCAAAATATCAGTATCCAAGAGAGTCCAAAACAGAAAACGTTGGGGAATCAAAAAACGAAATAATCCAAACAAGGCACAAACAAAAACAGAAAGGCAGCAGCCAAATGCGCCATGTTCTCGCCCCAGAAGGCTGTGCTTGTCCATGGACATTCAGTCTAATTTTCAGTTCAAGCACCACCCTTGCTGTTTCATTGAATATCTTAGCTTCTGAGTGGATTAGAAGCTCAATCTAGGTGTCGTAATAAAGCTCCCATTTGCAATGTTATAAAATTGTTAATCATCAATAGTCGAAAACAACTTTTCTTATGATTTGTTTTGCATGCTTTTCCTTCTGGATGGCATTTTGTTCTGGACATCTAAGGCCTTGTTCAGACTGCTCAGACTGTCATAAATTGTATTTTTTTGTATTTGTATATTTAACAAATTACATTTATTGCAACATGTATATATTTACAAATGTATAATATGTTTGTACATTTGAAATGTGTAAATCTTAAAAACTAAAAAAATTAATGTAGACGCTTGTCTCACCCCTCACATGGACTGATCTGTGTTTTGTTTTGTATATTCTGAATTTTTTTTATAATTGAAGTACCAGATTTATAGGTCAAGTACAGAGGTTGCACAACAAATATCAGAGGAAGGGGTTGTACAATTCTAACCATTTTCTATTTAATCCATCCATTTAGTTTACATTTCCCTAATGAGAAGTATATTTCAAAGTCAAAATCCATAACTTAGTTGAGAGCGCAAAGCACCTCTGGTGACATTTTGCCTACACACGTACAGTGACAGAAAGCCAGTGGGCAGGCAAGAGAGAGAGAGAGAGAGAGAGAGAGAGAGAGAGAGAGAGAGAGAGAGAGAGAGAGAGAGAGAGAGAGAGAGAGAGAGAGAGAGAGAGATTTTTTTCTTTTTTAAAGACTGCTTATTTAGGGTGCTTCGCAAACAGAAGGCTGTATCCTTCCTAGACCAGTCCTTCTGAGGCTGTAGGCTAGACTCCTCCTCAGCAATCAATGCTAGAATGAGACAGTCTAGTAAGTGTGCATGGCGAACCATAAGCTTATGATCCAGAACGATGTGATATTTTACTTTGTTTAGAAAACAAGTATACTTCAGAAAATGAGAAATGTGTCCTTAATCCCTAAATTATTTTAGCAAAATGTTTTAATCATAAAGCTAATGTCACTCAAAAATAAAATAAATAAATAAAATTAAATAAAAATATTTTGCAAACCATTATCTTAGAATTTATATTTAAACTCTTTAAAATATGAAAAAAAACTAAACATTTAAAGCTTAAATTCACATAATTGCCCTTTTATTATTATTATTGTTTGTAAAACAGTTCAAGCTCACAGGCAAGGAAGAGGCGAGAAACAGGATTGTCAACGTAAATAATAGTTTTAATGAGAGACTCAAAAGACAAACACATAAGATGACAGACATGTCCGTAAGGGTCTCTCTCTCCCACACTGCCCTCTGCGATCAGCCTTTATCCCTCTCGGTGGCTTGATTAGCCTGATACGGGACCGGGTCTGTCGAGTCACGACCCGGCTCCACCCTCCTCCGTGCCACATTGTTATTTTTATAATATTTGTTATTTTTGTGTTCTTTGTAACTTCTAATTTGTTTTATTGTCTAAACTACTTGCATTTGTTATTTTTCTACATATTGTCTTGGTGCAAATGGGAATAAAAACTTATAAAAAGAAGAGAGAAAGAAAAAAAAAGTAAGCAGTGTTATAAATGTTTCCGCCACTGCAGTTACACAACTTGTTTTCCACCCTTTTTTTAAATAATGTGGGACAAGTGCAAAGGATTATGGGTGATTGAAGGCCATAAAGGATACACCCGATGCATCCTCCAAAATATGACAAAGAAGGCTGTAAAACGAGGCTGCCTTCCAAGTGTCCTCACAATTGAGATGGCTTTGTAAGGTGCATGATAATGTGGCTGTCGAGATATCCAGCCTAACGAGGCTGCAGTCAAGCACCCTTTGTCTGCTGCTCTCTGTCAGAATAGTCACGTAAGGACATGAGAACACAAAAACTGGTATGGAGAATCAAATGCACAGAATGTATTAGAGTCCTACCTGTATTAAGAAAGCCATATCCCGGACATTTAGCAAATTTCAAAATCCTAGGCCGGAGGCATTTTTCAGGGCCAAAATAGAGGACATGAAAAAGAGGACGTATGGTCACCCTAATTTATGTGCTATGTGAAGGACGTTTATTTTAAAATAAATATTTCTACCCCATTACCTCTGGGGAGTGCTAATTTTCGAATGATTTGAGGCCTTATTTTGTTGTTTTAAGTCAACTAAATGCAGAAGTGATGGTTATCTCTGAAAAGTTCAGATTCTAAGCTTTCAAATGATTCCTCATATACCTGACTTGTGCATATGGAGACTTTAAAGTTTTAAGCATAAACTATTTCCACGATATAGCACCCCCCTTTGGACTCACCGGCGGGTCCATACAGTTTAATGAATGGTCCATTGTTGACCTCATATGGCACACTTATCCAGTAAACAAATACAGAATTAATTTTAGAGTTTTTATAAAATTCGGCTCCGAGTCCGACAGCCTGGAGCGAGGAAACCGCTGCCAGGGGCGGGGGAGGCCCCTTCCGATCCCCGAGAACGCGGCGGGGCGTTTCATCCGCCTGGGACTGGAGAGCTACCTCTGATCCATCCGGAGAGCCGCGGCTGCCGTTCAGTAGAGGGTGGAGAGGCACTGTCTCATGTGTCTGGGGAACGGCCAACGAGCCAACGCCCATGCCTGCCACAGCCAACGAGCCAACACCCACGCCTGCTACGGCCAACGAGCTGGAAGTCTCGTCCATCCCAGAGCCTGCATTGCCAGCCTCGTCCGTCCCAGAGCCTGCGTTGCCAGCCTTGTCCGTCCGGAGGAAGAGGAGAAGAATAAAGGCATCAGTTTCCCAGTCTTTGCCCTCCACGGCTCTGCCTCCCATGTTTTCATGGTTCTGCCTCCCGAGTTTCCCACAGCTCCGCCTCCAGAGCCTTCCATGTCTCCAGACCCTTCCACGCCTCCGCCTCCTGAGCCTTCCATGCCTCCGGCTCCTAAGCCTTGCATGGCTCCAGAGCCTTCCACGGCTCCGCCTTCCACGTCTCCAGAGCCTTTCCACGGCTCTGACTTCTGAGCCTTCCAAGGCTCCGCCTTCTGAGCCTTCCATGCCTCTGCCTCCTGAGCCTTCCACGGCTCCGCCTTCCATAGCCCCACCCCCAGAGTCCTCCATGGCTCCACCTTTCATGTCCTGCCCCCAGAGTCCCCATGACTCTGCCTTCCATGGCTCCGCAGCCAGAGTCTGCTCCATGTCACATCGCAGGCGAGCCTCAATCTGCTTCATTTCACGGCTCAGCCGGACCATAGTCTGTTCCTGACCCTGTCCTGTGGCCGCCTCCCAGGCCTCCTGACCCAGTCCCTGTCCTGTGGCTTCCTCCCAGGCCCCCTGACCAAGTCCCTGTCCTATGGCCACCTCCCACACCTCTTGATCCTGGCCATCTGCCTGGTCAGCTCTGGTCTCCTTGGTCTCCAGTCCATCCGCCTGATCTGCTCCCTTGCCATGTTCCACTACTCTCCTTGCCCCTTGTGCCCCCTTGGACTGCCTGTTTGCTCCTTGTGCCCCCCCAAGCCTCATGTTTTCCACTTCACTCCGTGGGCGATTTGTTTTTTGGAGCGTCTGGAATCCGCTCCTTAATGCGGGGCTCTGTCACATTCCCTGTTGTCTTTTGTTTTTGTGCTTTTATGTTGAAGTTTAGTTTAGTTCCTGTTTCCAGTTTTTGTAGACCTTCGTAGTTTCATTTTATGATTGGTTTTCCCCTGATTGGTTCTCATTCCCTAATTGTTTCCCCAGGTGTTCCTTGTTTCCCTTGTGTATTTAAGCCTGTGTTTCCCCCGTTTATTTGTCAGTTCTTGCATGTTTTGTTATGCTCTGTGCTAGGTTCCCTGTTATTTCTTTATTCCAAGTTTTTTGTTCTTTTTAATAAAGCTGCACTTTTCCTCACTCTTTGCTTGCCTCTTTATCTTTCCCTCTAGATAAATTATCTTGGACTCGCACTGGGTAGCATTTACTGTAGGACATAATCTTATTTAATTTAATTAATAATTTTTGAATCCTGTGTATTTCATAATATTGTCTATAACAAACTTCTCTCTTTATTCAAATAAATTGAGGACATTTCTAAACCCCCCAATGTGACTTCAAAAGCCATTTCTTTTTTGAGACAAAATGATGTACATTTAATTTTTTTCCATATTTCTGAGTCATCCATTCTTATTCAGAGAGAATAATGTAAATTTTCCTTTGTATAGTGGACATGTGCCAGCCTAATGGTTGTATAATTTGTGTGATTTCTAGGTCTTTTTAGGTATTGGCCCCTTTCCAATTACGGTTACAGTGTCCTGCCACATTGCAATATCTTAGATGGCATATTGCTACTATATGAGTGCAATGCTGGGAGAGGTGACCGCAATGTTGCCTACGAACCGTGGTCGATAATCAGCCTTTTTGTCAACCGACTAGTTTAATTGATTTTCTGAGCGAAAACAGCTTGTGCGTGAAATAATCTTAACATATACACACACACACACCAAACTCTAGGAGGAAAGCAGCAGAGCTGCATGTGGGGATGAAAATTGCTAATACATAGATGTTTTTGAATTTCTCACTGAACTTTTCTTCAGGCTTAATGACAGCAGAGAGTTATTTTCATGTCTCACATACTTTATTTAACAAAGAGCCTTTTGTGTGATAATCAGCAAGGGGTGTTGTTCGATCAGAGCAGAAAAATTCTGCTCTTTTATGTGCTACAGTATATGCCAGAACTGCTGGTGACACAGGAACTCTCTAGAGTAACTTCCAGATTATTAGGCTATGATGCAGTGCAATATCTCATTGACCTGGGTTTACAAATGTGTCAATTTTCAATGAAACACTAGTTGTGTAGTTTTCCTTTTTACTAATTAATTAAAATTGTAATGGATTGTGACAAATAATTTTTTTTAAAGTTCAACTATTCCATGTAGTTGCTCAATTAATATGAAGTCTTAACTATAATATCAGAAGAACTGGAAAAAATAGATTTAAAATAGTTTAAGATGGCTTGCAGTATGCACTCTGCTGAAACTGCTTGAAATGTTATGTCATCTGGACTGGAAAGTGTCAAATTCTAAAAGTTTCAGTATGTTTTCAAAGTTCTTTAATTTCAAAATTTCAAGGGAAACTTGATTCGTCATAATACGACCTCTTTCAAACTGTACCATATGCATGTATGACACAGAAAGGGAAGAGTAAGGACTGCTGTCTCTCTGTGGATCCTGCTGTGGTCACATCTGTCCATGCTGTGGAGTAGCAGACGGTCAGAGCCATGCAGAGTTTAAAGCTCCAACAGCTGGGTCAGTCTGAACTCTACACTCATCAAATTAACATGGATTTGAAGGACTGTGTATATGATATAGAACACAGGCTGTCCTGGGCTTTTGCTGCTTAGCTGCACTGTATGGTTGTGCAAATATTAATTTTTTGAGTCTGTTAATATTCAGCAGTTAGATAGTGTGTTTGAGTTAGTGTGTGTTATTTAGTTAGTATTGTGTGCCACTGCTAGGCCCAGACAGAATATGCAGACTATTTTAACATTTTATTTTGAGGGGCAAATCTGCAGAATGTATTTTTAAACATTGTTAAATATGTAAAACAGAATGGAGAGTACCCTACACACAAGAAGGCTAGTGATGGTGGTAGTGATGCACCAATACTAAAAGTGTTATACTAGTAAGCTGAAAACTGGTAAAGCGCTGAATATGCCTCTGATCTATGAAAAAAGGCCAATGAGAGTTGGCGAACAGTATTTGCATACCCCGCCCCCGGATAAGGGTATAAAGGTGAGGGAAGCCGGGAGTGTTCCGGCCACCTCAGCGACGTGGCCGGGAAGACACAACGTCTCGTTCCCTCCTTCAGGGAACAGAGGTTACATACGTAACCGAGACGTTCCCCATCTGTCGCTCACGTTGTGTCGAAGAAGCGACACTAGGAGTCCACTTCAAATCACGCCATGCACTGAGCCATGTACGTGTACTACTGACACAGAAGCAGGCAGGTATTTCATGTGCGATCAAGCGACCAACTGTGTTCAGACTGCACATACTCTTCCCCAATGCCCCCAAAAAGTCATCGGAATCCTTTTGGATACCCTAGAGGGGAACAAGGCGACGGTTCCAACTAGGGAACGGGCCAAGCCTGGCTGGGCCTCTTTTCTCTCTATGTTTTCTCGGCATAGAGCAAGAGCAGCCGGGGCCCTTACCGCATCGTGGGAAGGGGGTCTTACCCGAATTTCTATTCTTTCAGGAGGAAAAGACCCTGCGGAGGCCACACCCGCCCGAAAGGGGAGGTAAAGGTGGCAAAATACATCACATGGCCTCTTCGGTCACATGTGGGAAGAATGGCGCGGTGGTAGATCCAGCCTCAAGGAGGGGGGAGTTGCTACAACACGGCGACCAGAGGGCAGCAAAGGACTGCCTAAGGGAGATGCGGGTCAGCTCATAAGGTGACCGTACCGCGGAAGTACACACAGGAGGAGTCCGCGTAGGAGGCCTGATCTGTGGAGCACCTTTTCCAGTAGGGGTAGCCTGGGGTACCCATAGTGGACTGGGTCGGCGAGTTCCTCCGCTGAACTGCAGACCCAAGAGGGCTAGGGAGGAATCAACTAGGAACCTAAAGGGGTTTCCTGGGAAGAAGGTGCACTGTTTTACCTCGGCAGGGTTTGATTCACCCGGTCAGACTGTCGACGTGTACCGAGTACTACGGGCTCGGACCAGACATTGTAATGTGAGGCCAGCTGTGTGCCAGTGCATCTGCCCCGAGGGGAGCCTCTGAGGGGGCGTACCAGAGCGGGCAGTGGGAGGTCTCTTGGGAGGCAAACAGGTCTACCTGGGCCTTGCCGAACTGTCCCCAGATCAGCTGAACCGAGTGGAGGTGAAGCCAGGCAAGCGTTGTTGTGACAGCGCATCCGCTATCACATTGAGGTTGCCGGGGATGTGAGTGGCGCGCAGCGACTTGAGTCACTTTATGTACGCCACTGCAGGGACAGGCTCTTTCGCATCTTTGAACAAAAGAGTAGCGATTTCTGAGGACTGGGCATGTTCGCCATGTACTGCGGAAAAGCGGACACCCATGAAGGGGGGGGGGCCTGGTAAACTGAATTGCGTAAACGAGTTGAATGGTCCAGGCCAGCCAGCGAGACGGGTTGGGAAGTGAAAGCCAAGCATCCAACCTCTGCGCTAGGGGCACCAAAGGGACGATTAATTTTGACGTACCCGGCGGAGCTTCGCAGCGGGACAGAGCAGGTAGGGCAGCGTCGGACGGCGACAGTGCGACCTGAGGCTGGGGTGCTGAGAAAAGACTCAAAGCACTTACCTTGCTACGCACACCCGGCAGGGGGCAGGTTGACGACTGAGGAGGAGGTCCAGGGTAAGCGTCCTATAGACTCGTCAGAACCGGCCGGCCAGGGAACAGTCGTGGGGCTGGAGATGGGTGGTCCGTGTCCAGGAAGCCGGGACTGTGAGAACGACATTTGCGGGCCAGGTGACCCAGAGACATTTTATACTTTTATTGAGAATGTGGGAACCACAACCCCATCTAAGGGGGGGCGGTAAATAAAAATTGTTTAAAACAAAAGATTCTCCTCCTGGCCCTCCACCAGGGGACGGAGCAGTCTTACCACCTCCGGAGCTAACATCTCTGTCACTGGGTCGTCCATCTCAGGAGTGCCTGGGAGCCTTACGGGTCCTCGAGGTGGTCCGAGAGACGGGGGGCGTCTGCTTCCTGCAGTGTGCTTGACGCTGGGGCTAAGAGCTGGGCCCAGATTGAGGCAGAGCAGATTTCTTGGCCGCAGGAGGACGCCCTCGGCAAGCAGACGGGGCAGTGGCTGTTGGGTGAAGTCCTCGACGGTGTCTCAAAGAGGCCAAATTGGGAGACAGGGGTGTCAAGAAAGCGAACTTTGTCGACCTCACGCATCTCAACCATGTTGAGGCATAGTTGACGTTCCTGGACCACAAGGGTGGCCATCGCCTTCCCGAGTGCCTGCGCGGTTACCTTCGTGGCTCTGATGGCGAGTTCGGTTGCTGAGTGCAGTTCCTGCAGCACATCGGGGTCAGGGCTACCCTCGTGCAGATCCCTGAGCGCCTTGGTCTGGTGGACTTGCAGGATGGCCATGGCGTGCAAGGTGGAAGCGGCTTGTCCCGCGGCGCTGTAGGCTTTGGTGTTAACGAGGATGTCGTCCTACAGGCCTTGGAAGGGAGTATAGGGCGCCCGCGCCAGGTGGTAGGGTTACCGGGACATAGATGGAGTGCATCGGCCCTATCCACCTGGGGAATCGCCGTATACCCATGGGCCGTTCCGCCGTCGAGGGTAGCGAGAGCGGACGAGCAGGGCTTTTGACAAAGGGAAAGCGGGGCTCTCCATGAAGACGTCAGCTCATCATGCACTTCTGGGAAAAACGGGACCAGGGGGTGCGTGGCTGTGAGCGGCGCCCAGACCCCAGGAACCAGTCATCCAACCGTGACGGGTGTGGGGAGGATGGAGGGTTCCAATCCAACCCCACACTGACGGCAGCCCGGGCAAGCATGTCGGACATCTGTGCATCAGTCTCAGCCTGAGTGTGCTGGCCCGAAGGCGGCAGCCCAGGGGAGGCGTCAGCGTCAGACGCCACGCTCTCCGATGGAGCGGTGAGCTCATCCTCCTTGAGCTCCAGAGGATAGGCAGACCGGCCTGGAGGTGAGTCGCTGTTGCCTCGAGCACGGACGGGGGTCAACGAGCGTGTCGGGGGGGGGGAGGGTGGTCCGAGGGGGCGTACCCGGCGAAGCTGCACCCGCTGATCTCCCCAAATCGCCTCCATCGCCAGCCGCATCATCCTCAATCCCGTGGGAAGAAGGAGCGACACGGGGGGCGGCTGGAGTGGCGTGCTTTCTATTGAAAGTGCGCCACAACTGCAACATTGCCATGGTCATCTTCTCGGAGTGAGAGCATGAACAATCCACAAACGCTGCCTCGGTGTGATCGGCGCCCAGACACACGAGACAGCGCCTGTGGCCGTCTGAAGCGGAGAGCACTCTACCGCATCCAGGAACTAAACAGGGGTTGAATGGCATCTTTAAAAAGACGCGTCCCGAAAAGGACGTTCAATGTCGCTGTGTATTGCTCTTTCAGAGAATTAAACTCTTTTACAGAGAAAATTGCTCTTTATATAGGAAAACTCTTTTAACTCTGCGCTGTCGAAGCGCCCAGGGGCAAACTGCACGCATGCAGAGAAGAGAAAAGCCGCTGAAGTGCGCCGTAGATCCAACAGCAAAGCAGAGCGTCAGAGGATAGAAGCAGGAAACAGTTGTGTCACTCGCAGCTGGCTGCATACACGACCATCGGCTCCGAAGAAAATTACTGAATGAACGAGCGTATTTCCCTCACATTTATACCCATATCCGGGGGCGGGGTATGCAAATACTGTTCGCCAACTCTCATTGGCCTTTTTTAAAGATCAGAGGCATATTCGGCGCTCAAGAGAGACCCCTAAGGTCGCTTCTTCGACACGACGTCGAAGTGAGCGACAGACGGGGAACTTCCTTCATTTACCTTCATTGTGCTGTGCTGTGGGATGCAGCAAAAGTCAGAAACATTTTGTTTCTATTTATAAACCTTGAAATGGTGATACTGCTCTTTAATTACAAGAGCCAAAAAAAATTTTTTTTTTCAGTAAAGTTTAAAAATCTTTTAAGTGACATGGCTAAATTTTGCCAAAGACAAACAGTGATGAAGGGGTAGAACAGAGATAATAATTAGTGTTGGGTTCGAGTCCAACTTAGTCGAGTCAGAGTCAAGTCTGTGTCTTTAAACAATCGAGTCCAAGTGGAGTCTGAGACAAAAAGGGTCTGAGTTGGACTCAAGACCGAGTCCACAACAAGCTGAGTCCGAGTCTCAGTCAGAATGAATTTGTTCATCAATCTGAATTAAAATTGTAACCGTAAACTCAACATCAATATTTAAAGCTTGTTTTTTAAACTTCACAACTAGGAAAAACTGTTTGTCAATATAAATGCAACAAAACACCTCTGTTGCATTTCATATTCACTTTTTATGATTAGCATCCTGCTGAACAAACTTCAAAGTGGTTTCAGAATTAAAGCATATGCTTTAGGTGTATGAAGACAAAACTGTCCTTGAACACACTTCTTATTGTGTTCTGTTGACTTTTTCAATTATTTGTTGATTTTTCCCCTCCACTCAAACATAGACTAAAGAAACTGAATGCTGTTATAGAGTTATGTCAAATTAAAAAAAAAATGTTTCTACTTCAATTTCAATTTGTCCATTCAATTTAGTTTAGTTTTATGTAAAAATATTTGTGAAATACATGTAATGTAATAATGAAATAGATTTAATCACACTTAAGTATCAAATACACAGAATGTATGATAGTTCTAACTGCAGAGAGCACATCAATATGAAGACAAAGCCAAATCCTGGACATTTAGAGGCAATTTTGAATTCCCTGCTTTTTTCAGGTCTGAAGAAGAGGACATGTCCGGGCAAAATAGGACGTATGGTCACCCTATATTATGTTATTTGTTTGCTTGTTTGTTTGTCATTTCACCACAAATGCCATTAACTTGGCTGGACTCGTAATAAAGTCCAGAGTCCTAAAGGCTCAAGTCAGAGTCAAGTCCAAGTAAAAATGCATCCGACTCTGTGTCCATTAAAGTCTATTAAAATTGGACTTGTGACTCGGACGCGAGTCTGAACTCCAGTACCCCAACTCTAATAATGTCACTTTTGGGTCTTTGCTCATTTATTCAGACATGTCAGTTACATGTACATGTGTCAATTATATTTATAAAACCATCGATTCGGATACAATTAAACTGGAAATGCACAAACTTATTCATAACTTTGCAAAACATGAAGCAAAACATCGCCAGACTACAATGTAAACATATTATTCCTATTCACTAATATGCCTCGGTTGCTTTCTGTGTATTCTTCATGAGTTAAAAGCAGTTCTTGCATTCATACAAACGGGATCATCACAGACGTTTTGTAATCTTTTGACCAAATCAGAGCAGAAAACAACACAAGCATTTGTTACTTCTGAAGGAGAAATATTCACGTTGATATACCGAGAGGTCACTGCTGATGGTCACAAATATGGCGGCTGTGGGGAAAAAGGGACGTCACTGAAACAGGTCAATCCAGCATTTCCTGTTTTCAAGCTCCAGTGTTTTACCCCACATCAGGGTTTATTAGCGGGTAAAGTATTACATTTGTAGAAGTATTAAGATATTAATCTATAGCTCCAATACGTCACAGAGTCGAAATTACTGTTTTTTTTTTTTTTTTTACAGTGCCTCACCCGAGTTGATGACATGAAGCGATGTCTGAGTGTTGTTATGTTGATATTATTAACTACTTTGAGTTTTTATGACAACTAACAACTGCACAAATTGAGTGTGAAATTCATTTTGACTGTAAACAGCACTTACATGTTTGTTGTTCTCCATCTGTATCACTCATTTCGGTTAGTTTTACATTGTGTCTCGAGACCAGAAACAGAAAACAGGCAATTAGAATAATCATGGCACCAATCAGTGGTTGCTCATGAAAACTATGTATAGAATAGATCTGTTTGTTTAAGCCTTAAAGGAATAATATGGGTTTGATACAAGTTAAGCTCAATCTAAAGCATTTGTGGCATAATTTTGATTACCACAAAATTAAATTTTGACTTGCCCCTCCTTTTCTTTAAAAAAAAAAACAATAATCTGGGTTATAGTGTGGCACTTACAATGGAAGTGAATGGGACCAGTCTGTAAATTTTAAAATACGCACAATTTCAAAATTATAGCCAAAAGACGTAAACAATATGCATGGTGTTATTTACACATCTATTATTACACATATGCATCTCAGTGTGCAACTTGAGACCACATGCTATTCTGCAAGCATAATGACCACAAACACAGAGATACACATAGTATCAATGTAATTGGGTTTGCATTGATGAGAAAGAGAGTCTTACAAAGGAGTTTTTAAATTGAGGGCAAAGTTGATAACAAAACTATTGGAGTGAAAAGTGAGCTGTAAGATGAGAGAGAGAGAGAGAGAGAGAGAGAGAGAGAGAGAGAGAGACTTATGATTTGTAATTTTAAGCTGGTGACTCGGAGTGCAAACAAACAGTACTTCCTCTTGATAGATGTGTATCTCTGCAGCTTAGCTGAGTGTTTGCTTTCAACCCCAGCAAATTGATTTATTTGTTTATTTTTTGTATAGTTTAAGGATATTACAGGTTTGCAAAGCAGCTCTGTATTTATATTTCTCAAACATTCTCGTTAGCTATTTGTTCAACCATCTAACCATAAGCAATTAACTTCTGCAATGAAACCACAGAACATATGGACTTTTCTGTTTTGTAGATGATTTCAGCCTTGGGTGTCTATTTTAGTTTTTTGTAAACTTTTTTTTTTTTTTTTTAGTAAAATCCCTCTGAAAGAATGTTCAGCATTGAAAATGTAAACAGCAGAGAACATTGTTCATAATATTACTGAATTGCATCTTCTTTCTGTCTGTATACTGCATTTTATTTATGCATACCAAAGCCTATGACCTAAGCTTGCCTAAACCCTTAACACTAGTCTTTTACTGCCTTTCAAGCACTGATATTTCCTTCAGGATATGCCAGTCAAGTTTCTTGGATAAAACAATTGATTGATTTCAGTCATTATGCAGTTTTATGGAAACATTGTTGATGTATTACTTTCTAATCTGGCAGATTCGTCAAGCATATCAAACTCCATTAAAAATAGCAATTGTTTATTTGTTTCAAGATGGCTTATGATTTTGTCTGTATCTGTTTGTATGTCATGCAGTGATGAATTATTAAACTCAACTCAACTCAGCTTTATTTATATAGCACTTTTTAAACGTTTACTTAATCCAAAGTGCTTCACAATTTTTGTGGAACAAACAATAAAAAGGAAGAAAACAATAGAACATCAGAATATTTACAACACACATGACAATTTCTTCACTCACTTAAAAATGTATTAATTACTCAGACAAGATAGATCCTAGAGGACGCATGTATAATGAGAATAATATGGGGCCTAGTACAGAGCCTTGATGAAGACCATATTTTAAAGGAGCTGAAGATGATGTTGAATTTCCAATTTTAACAGAAAATGTTCAATCTTCTAAATAAGACGCAGTCCCCTAGATGCCAACCTCAGACTTCAACCGATCCAAAAGAATTGCATGGTCAACAGTGTTGAAAGCAACGCTAAGGTCTAACATGATTAAAATAGCAGAGAGACCTGAGTCAATCCCCATGCATGTACATTGTATTTTGGCTTTGCTATATGCAATGCAGAATTGAAATTAATTTAAACTGACTGAATACTGTTCACAAGACTCTAGACTATAATTTAAGGGTTAAAATTTTGACGCACGAGTCACGTGACAACAGCATGGGTCGATTTCCATGAAGTGCTTCACAGGTTCTGAGCCAAAAAAGTGCCTCTAGTAAGAAAACTCTATGTTTTTTCATTGAAACCTGTTTGGGTATAAAGAGTAGCATCTCTAGATTCGTTTGATATGCCAATTTAAAAATGTATACATGATGCATTCACACACATTTATTGTGGGATATTTTTCCCACAAAAGACGAAAAAAGATATAACTTTCAACACTAACAAATCTGTGAGTTATTTCCCATCATTTTAATATATAATTTTGTTATCTTGGTACAATACGGTTCTATTCATTAACATTAGTAAATGCATACCTATATTTACTGTGCATTATTGCATTGAGTATCAATGGGTTCATCCAAAAGCTGAAAAATTTTGCTTTCAGAGACTTTATATGGAGTTATGATGAAAAGAAGGTGCATTTAGAACTGTTCTGAGGCCAGTGCAAGCAGAGAGCACAATTTAATGACATTTTTTTTGACTTTCTATTGCTTGGTATTATTTAAAATTTAGCAATTTAGTCCTGTCATGGACATGCATTTTTAGGAAAACTATTTGCTCTCACTCTCTCTCTTTCTCTGAGCAGATGTTACGAATGAGTGGACAGAGTTTGTTGTTTGAGTGACATTTATCCTTCTTTATTGAATATTATATTATTATTTTTTTATTATTTTGTTACCTTTAAAGTTTTGTTTTCTTTGGAAAACCTTTTTAGCTGACTTAATCAGCCATCAAGTGAAACAGGGATTTCTCGTGTTTGTCTGTCAAGCATGGCAGCAAATGCATGCCTGACACCTCTGTGTCAGTTGAAGATTGCCTGCTGGCCATGAGCAGTGTAGTCGGTGGAGATAACATTAGGTCGGCATAATCTATGAATACGACTATAATGTTTTCTTTAAGTGAAATTCAAATGGTGGATGACTTAATTGTGAATGGGCTAACAATCAATGACACATTTGTACTGGTGCTACCTTTGTTGAGCTAATGAGTCCAATCAAAATGATTCCGTGTGGATGCAAAAATCCTACATTCAAACATGTGATGTCATTTTGACGTCACGCATTCATGATTCTGACCTCTCAGAGTGATCCTTTGAACCTGTCTGTGAAGTTGAGCATTGAAAGCAAGGATTACTCTATTTTCATCAGTTCAGACTCAATGAAATGCTTTGTTTGTGGCGAGTACGGACATGGCCGGCAGACCTGTCCAAATAAACGTGAAAAGATCACGGTGAGGTGGCCGTTGTTGATAAAGTGCAGAGTGCTTGAGTGACAGTGTGAGTGTGAATTTGGAACCCACACCTAATGAAGAGCAGTCTGTATCATGTAATTCAAATGGTGGTCCTGTGGAGACAGCTGAATTGACAGCTGATCCAAGTGAGATGATTACAGTCCCAATAGAGTCAAACTCTCTGCAGGGGAATACAGAGATCATGTGTGAAGCCATCTCAGCTGTTGATGAAGGGCAAACACATTCTGATGTGACTGGAATTTATGATGATTTGAGCAGTAAGAGCTCAGAAGTTTTTGTTTCCCAAGATTTTCCAGATTTAAAGTTACAAACTGAGGAATCGGACCATGATTATGAAGATACTGAGAGTATGGATTTAAGCATGCAGACAGAGCAAGCCTATCGTAAGACCAAATTGTATTCAGATCAATGATTTTCTTGATAGTACAAAAGAGTTTTGTATGCTGAAAATGTAATAATTTCTTCCTGATTTAAAATGATTTCTAGTGTCTGGTACTGTTGAGAAATTCCTCTTTTGATGAGCTTGACAAACCCAAACGATACCGTCTTAAGAAAGTTCTGTCCAATGTGAGAGAGTTCTTTGAATGTACATGGTATAATTTAATTTAAGTATGGATTGGTTGACTCTGAGAATTTTTTTTCTTCTTGTCTATGCCATGGGACCCTTGACTTTTGGCTCTTTAAATATAAATGGGTGCCGTGAGGCTGTTTTTATTTCATTTCTGTAAAAAGAACCAGTGTCATTTTTCTAGAAGAAACTCACACAGACCTTAGCAATAAGCTACAGTGGCAAAGTGGATGGGATGAACAGGTCATTCTGAGCCATTTTTCTAATAATAATGCAGGAGTTGCTATCCTTATTGGACAAGAATATAGAGAACAACCAGTGAATATTATACATTTAATGTCTGGTAGAATACAAAGTGTTGATGTGATGCTTCATGGTCTTATCTTCTCTCTTTTTAATGTGTTTTCCCCCAATAATGGGTTAGAACAGATTTCCATTTTTGAAAAACTTCATATAGCTATTAAAAATTGTCATTGTGAGAGAATAATTGTTTTGGCAGGGGACTTCAACTATACATTAGATCATGCTCTAGATATGAACCATGAAGAACCCCATAGCAATTCTGCTGATGCACTTAGAAATTTGTTAACTTATCATGACATGGTGGATGTCTGGAGGGAGATGTTTCTTAGCACCAAACAGTATACATGGCTCAAGGTTAATTCCAACATGGTGTATGGAGCAAGACTTGACAGGTTTTATGTATAAAGAGGTGCTAGACAAAACATTTTCAACAGTTGCATAATTCCTACTGGATTGTCAGACCATCATTTTATTTATGTAAATGTTTCTGTTGCACAGAACACTTTTACAAATTCTCACTGGCATTTTAATAGCAGATTTTTTTCAGGATAAACATTTTTCAACACTCTTTCACCTTTTTCTGGGAGACCTGGAGAGAGAAAAAATAGAGTGGGACATCGGCAAAGTGCAAATGAATTTATTTGCCAGAAGTACACAGATTATATGATACGGTTTTAAAAGATAAAATGAAGCAACTGGAGCAAGACATTCTTCACCTGAGCTTTGAAGTGGATGGTGTGGATACTCCTGAAGACCTAAAGAGGAAAAAAACTACTTCTACAAAATATCTTAGAAGAAAGGGGCCAGGAGACATTTTTCTGCGCAAGATTTGCATCTTTTAATAGTATGGATGTTCCCACAGAGAACTTTTAAGTCATCTAAAGCATCCTGAAGGTGGAGAAATAAAGGATGAACATGAAAATATTTCCTTATGAAGAACTTTACAGAGCTGAACAATGTGATTCTGACATTGTTGATACTCTTCTTAAGGATGTACCCAGTCTCACTGTGGCAGAAAAATCCAGGCTTTAAAGACCACTCAATCTTGTTGAGCTGACAGTGGCTGTTCAAGAACTATCTCTTGGTATAGCTCCAGGAATAGATTGGCTAACTGCAGAATTTTATAAGCAGTTTTGGCCTCTGATTAGAGAAGATTTGTCTTTTGTTTTCCTTGAGTGCTTAGATTGGGGCACGCTACCAGTGAGTCAACGAAGAGCTGTTGTTACGCTATTGCCCAAAAATGGTGATGTTCGGACATTAGGAACTGGAGGTCGGTATCTTTACATGGGGTGGATTATAAAATATTTTCCAAATGTGTAACCAAGACTTAAATGATGTATATCAACAGTTATTCATGAAGATCAGTCATTTTGTATTCCTAATTGCACAATCTTTGACAATCTCTTTCTTATCTGTGATCTGACATCTTTTGCCAGAGTGCATAATCTTGATGTAGGGTTTGTTTCTCTGGACCAGGAAAAAGCCTTTGAGAGAGTCGATCACTCTTTTCTTTTTAGATGTTTTAATGCTTTTGGTTTTGGTCCTGTATTTACTTCATATGTAAAACTTCTCTATACAGACATTTATAGGATTTAAATAATATATGGCCTTCTTACAAGACTATTTACTATTGGCTGGGGTATACGGCAAGGGTGTGGTCTATCAGGACTTCTGTATGCTATTGCTATTGAAACATTAGTGATAGCTCTGAAAAGACAGCTTTGTAGAATTTAAGTAGTCGGATCATCTAACGAAGACCAGTAACCCAGTAACTGTTGAACTTAGTGCATATGCAGATGATGTAACAGTTGTCATAAGAACAAATGAGGATGTGTAGAATTTAATAATATGTCTTGAAGTCTATCAGAAGTCTTCTTCTGCACAAATAAATTGGCAGAAAAGTACTTCCTTCTTACTGGGTCAATGGAAAGATGGTAACCCTCCAAAACCTTCCCTGCACTGCTCCTGGAATTCAGAGGGGTTTAAAGTGTTGGGAGTTTTACTTGGAACTGATCATTATTTGCAGAAAAACTGGGAAGGTCTGTATGATAAAGTGTCTGGGTGTTTACAGAGATGGAGATGGATACTCCTTCAACTCTCATACAGAGGAAGGGTGCTTGTTATAAACAATTTGGCAGCTAAGCACCGGTTGACTGTGATTGATCCAACTAATAATCTAATGAAAAGTTTGCAGAAAATCTTTGTGGACTTTTTCTGGGATGGATATCATTGACTTCCACCCAGTATTCTATTTTTGCCATTGAATGAAGGAGGACAAGGACTGATCAATCTGGCAGCAAAAGGTAAATCTATGAGATTAAAAGCTGCTGAGAGACTGCTATTCACCATGGAATATAATCCATGGATATCAGTAGGTCTGGCTTTACTCCGAACTTTTGGCAGTTTCAATCTGGATAAGCAACTATTTCTAATGTCATCTAATGCTGTTAAGAGGTTTTCACCTAATGTCAAATTTTACATCTCAGTTTTAACTTCTTTTAATGTATTTAAGTGTTTCAGGTCAGAAATTAGCATTTCAGCTTGAGTAAACCTCTTGTTTCTTTTTAGGTAATGATCATATGTCTAACACAGTTGTTGTAACTTTTATGAACAAAGGAATTACTAAAATTTGTGACTTGGTTGATGTAATTTCAAGGAAATTGAGGTCAGCCTAAGAGATTTCTAATCAAGTGGGACTTAGATTTGTGAGGGCAGTAGAGCAATTTATAGGTAATCTGAAAGCTTCCTTTCCTCCTCCTCTTTTCCAGCTTGTGAACTGTGTAATGGTAGTCCCACTCAGTTTTTTTTTTCTCCAGAGCTTCAGGTATCTCCTTTTTGTCCAATGTCTTTTTTCTCCAGAGCTTCAGGTATCTCCTTTTTGTCCAGACAATGTCCTTTTTGTCCTTTAAGGGACTGCAAGGGTTACATTTTCAGGTAGATGGAAAGAAAGAGTTATATTATGTTTGCGTTAAAACTGATCATTCTTTTGGAATTAATGATAGGTGTGATACTAAGTGGAGAGATTTCCTTACTGTTACTGATAATGTGTCTCCTTCTTGGAGGCTTTTATATAAAGGCCCTCTTCCAAAATGATCAAGAGATCTTCAATGGAGGAGTTTGCACTGTGTGTTGGCAACTAATGCTTTTGTGTCTAAGTTCAAATCAAATGTTAGGCCACCTTGCAATTTTTGTAATGTAACTGATACAGTTTTTCTTATTTGTAAATATCACAGACTGCTACCTTTGTTCACGCTATGGGAGGGAATGTTGTTAATGTTAGGTTTTACCTTCAACAAAGTAATTTAATATTTTTGTTGTAGGTATCTGAAAACAAACAGAGAAAAATTTACAATTGAAATCATAATTGGGCAGGCTAAACATTCTATTTGGAAGACTTGTCGATTATCAACTGAAGGGTGAAATGTATGTTCTACAGCTTTTCACTGCACTGACAGAGTCAAGAATCAGAGTTGAATACACATTTTATCACAAGAAATATTTTATTACAGGAAATATGTATGCATTCAAGAATAAGTGCTGTCTGAATGGTGCTTTACTTTCTCTTTATGAGGATGGACCCATTTAATTCAACTGGTGATAATATGTGTATTATTTATTTATTATTTTATTTAATGTATTTATTTATTTTCCTCTGAAAATGTATAGTTTTTAGTGACTGTTGAATTGTGCATGATAAAATGTGTTTTAATAGAAAAAGTCTCTCTCTCTCACACACACACAATCTTTCTATTTTTTTTTTTTTCTTGTTTATTAGGTGCTACAAGTTACAGCACAAAAAGGGAAATGGAAAATGCACACAGCAGTCATACTTGGGTCTCAGAAGGTTAAATTGTTATACAAACATGAAAACTTTATCATGTTCATATATAAATAAAAACTCAATCTCACACACACACACACACACACACACACACACACACACACACACTTAGAATATCATCATAAAGTTGATTTCAGTAATTCCATTCAAAAAGTGAAACTTTGATATTATATTCATTCATTACACACAGACTGATATTTTTCAAATGTTTATTTCATTTAATTGTGATGATTAAAACTGACAACTAATGAAAATCCCAAATTCAGTATCTCTGAAAATTAGAATATTACTTAAGACCAATAAAAAAAAAAAAGGATTTTTAGAAATGTTGGCCAACTGCAAAGTATGAACACGAAAAGTATGAGCATGTACAGCACTCAATACTTAGTTGGGGCTCCTTTTGCCTGAATTACTGCAACAATGCGGCGTGGCATGAAGTCGATCAGTCTGTGGCACTGCTCGGGTGTTATGAGAGCCCAGGTTGCTCTGAAAGTGGCCTTCAGCTCTTCTGCATTGTTGGGTCTGGTGTATCGCATCTTCCTCTTCACAATACCCCATAGATTTTCTATAGGGTTAAGGTCAGGCGAGTTTGCTGGCCAATTGAGAACAGGGATACCATGGTCCTTAAACCAGGTACTGGTAGCTTTGGCACTGTGTGCAGGTGCCAAGTCCTGTTAGAAAATGAAATCTGCATCTCCATAAAATTGGTCAGCAGCAGGAAGCATGAAGTGCTCTAAAACTTCCTGGTAGACGGCTGCGTTGACCTTGGACCTCAGAAAACAGTGGACCAACACCAGCAGATGACATGGCACCCCAAACCATCACTGACTGTGGAAACTTTACACTGGACTTCAAGCAACGTGGATTCTGTGCCTCTCCTCTCTTCCTCCAGACTCTGGGACCTTGATTTCCAAAGGAAATGCAAAATTTACTTTCATCACAGAACATAACTTTGGACCACTCAGCAGCAGTCCTGTCGTTTTTGTCTTTAGCCCAGGCGAGATGCTTCTGACGCTGTGTCTTGTTCAAGAGTGGCTTGACACAAGGAATGCGACAGCTGAAACCCATGTCTTGCATACGTCTGTGCGTGGTGGTTCTTGAAGCACTGACTCCAGCTGCAGTCCACTCTTTGTGGATGGTCAGCAGTCTTCCCCATGATTGTGTAGCCTACAGAACTAGACTGAGAGACCATTTAAAGGCCTTTGCAGGTGTTTTGAGTTAATTAGCTGATTAGAGTGTGGCACCAGGTGTCTTCAATATTGAACCTTTTCACAATATTCTAATTTTCTGAGATACTGATTTTGGGGTTTTCATCAGTTGTCAGTTATAATCATCAAAATTAAAAGGAATGAACACTTGAACTATATCAGTCTGTGTGGAATGAATGTATAAATTGTACAAGTTTCACTTTTTGAATGGAATTACTGAAATAAATAAACTTTTTGATGATATTTTAATTATATGACCAGCACCTGTATATATATAAAGTCTGTTTTGTTAATTATGTATACATAAAAAAGTACACATATTTAAGTTTAGTAGCTTTCTTTGTGCTTCTGAATGATTTCACATCTTTTGTAGAGCTTGTTTTTCTTTCAATCTGCGTTGACCTTCTCATGGTTTGAACTAAAAAGGCAGTATTATATAAAATCATTGTTATAGAGAACCAGTGTTGTTTTGGTTTGAGTAGCTAGTTAAAGTAAGCTTTGTCACCTGCATGGATTTTAGCATATCTTTTAGAATCTAAAACCTATTTTTAATGAGATTGTGTCACAGATCCACGTTCAGTGTTCAGAGTTCAGTAGCATCTATTTATGCAGATATGCGTATGTTCACCGTGACTTTGTGTGAGCAGCAGCTTATAAGAAAAAAAAAGCTCAGATAGAGGCACATATGTCTGTCTGGCTATCGGGGTCACAAGAGTGTGTTGGTAGATGCACACTCCAGACACATACCTGTTTTGACTGAAACAACAGGACATACAGGGACGGGGAGATAAAAAAAAAAAAACGAATGAAATGGCAAAAAAGATTCCAGTGGCGATATGGGATCCCAAGTCATCAATCACATGTTCCAGCATAAAGGAATTAAATAAGTGACCTGTGGGTTACCAGACCAAATGCTGAACTATTGTATCTATCTCCCAACACATTGCTCACTATGACAGAAGGTTGTCACGGACCGGCAGCAATATAACAGAGACATGCAAAAGACTTCGGGTCTCATTAATTTAGAAATCATGATTATATATTAATACATTTGTGCACAGAATTGTTACTGCACTTATTAGTAAATGAGATCCAGTCATATTAGTATAATAACAACTCATTTAAATTTTAAATGCATTATGGGACAATAGGTCAGTAGTACTTGTCTTACACTGCACTTACACTCCTTCTCCTTTCCTGCCTCCCATTGGTTTATTGCTTTGCTTTTATCACCCTGTATCTCATGGATTTTAGCTTGCAGTCTCAGATAAGACCAGAGAAGCGTTAATCCACAGAAAGTTAGCAGAGTGAGCACGTGGAGAGGAAGATAACTTCAGGCCTTGAGCTCTAATTCCTAATTGGAGGACTACGCTCTCAGCCATTTTGATGCTAGTCAAGGCAAAGCACCTCTAAGATATCAGCATATCTCTAAGAACTCAAAGCTGGATTTTTTACATCACACATGCTGCAGCAGGATGTTGAAAATATGCATTGATTAGAGCCCAAAGGAAACTTCGGGTTTGACGCAAACGCATAGAGTCTGCGTACAGTCGAATGCAAGCCTTTAAACGTATCCTTCATTTGACTGTGCATGCATACACAGGTGGTTAAGAGAGCCTGTGTTAAGATAACTATTTATCTTCAAGAGTTTAGACCCATAAGATGTCATTATATATATATATATATATATATATATATATATATATATATATATATATATATATATATATATATATTGTATATACTCTATGTGTGTGTGTGTGTGTGTGTGTGTAGATGACCACATAAAATTAATATTAATCAGATCACAGTAACACATATGATTTTTTTAAATACATTTTAAAGTGCTGATGTTTACTTTTACAGTGTAAGCATGATTGATTATAATGATAGTAGTTTATGTCTGACACAGAGTCAGGGGAACAAGTAAAGTTTTGTTTTGGAAAAGACTTGGCCACGATTATTCCATTATTCTGACAGTCAGATTCCTTATGGAGTTGCTGGAGATTTTGTAGCTGTGGTTGCAAAAATAATCATCTGCAGCAGGGCTGTGGACAGTTGTTTGTGTGAACACAGGTCTAAATGTAGGTGTGAGGTTTGACTCAAGTCTTTGAGAGGATGTGTATGAGGGAGGGAGAGCATGAGTCTGATTGTACAGCTAATTGTATGTGTCTGTGGGAAGGCAGTCTTATAAGAGAAAAAGTGTGCGATTTATCCCTTATAGGCTTTAGATTTAGATCAGAAGATCTGAGCAACACAGTCTCTGTTCTCACTGTGTTCCAATCATCAAGTTCTCAGAAAGAGTTGAACTCCAGCCTGCAGGCACATGGTCTTCCTGATACCACCCTTAGCTCAATGATCTACACAGCACTGTCAAGCGTAATGGTTCTAAGATCCGGCACTTAGCTTATAACTCAGCAACTTGGCATATCTGTAACAGCATCTAAACTATACTAAATACTGTGCTCAGTGCAACCCAGAAAGTTGGAATTTGCTACTTGATAAAGTTCAATTGAACGCCCCTGGGTCTTAAATGAACTTTTTAGCTATGGTGGCTGGTAGATGAAAAATGTCTCGTGTTACTTAACTGTAACCCTTGTTACCTGATAAAAGCAGAACTAGATGCTGCGCTGAGTTAGTGCTTTGGGAACAGTTTTAGGTGTTACCAGCTGTAAATATGTGTGCAACACGTCAATGAACATTGATCGGAATTTATAGCCTCTGCCGGTAACATCATTGGATGCACCTGTAGCAGGGCTATAAATAGATGTGTCACTGGTGCATCGTCAGGTATTTTGTCTGAAGAGCAGTCCTGGGGCATCCCAGTGTGGCAATGAAGCACAGCATCTCGTTCCACTTTTTTATGGAACAAGGGTTACTGTAAAGTAACCCGAGACGTTCCCTTTCAAAAACCTACACTTATGATGCTGCACTGAGTTTAGCGCTTTGGGAATGAGAATACCCATGCCGCCACACTGTGGATGTCCGGACCCTTTACGTTTGTGTAGTGTGCTCACAAGAGCGTGAGAGGTCTCAGACATGAGCTTGTGATGTCGACTCAAGGACATAAAAGCCTGGAGTGGCATGAACATCCAAACTATAAAATCTAATGAATGTGTGCGGAGAGGACCAGCCTGCCGCATCACAAACACACTGCAGAGGGACACCTCTAGCCAAGGCTTTACAGGAGGCAAGACAGACAGAGCCTGTAGATCCTCAATTCTCTTTAGAGAGGTAATCGCCATAAGAAAAACCATCTTGAGAGTCAGATGTTTATCAGACGCTGACTCCAGAGGTTCGAAGGTGGCCTCAACCAGACCCGCAAGGACTATTGCTAAGTCCCATGAAGGGGTCCTGGTCCTAGCAGGAGGCCTCATTTGCATAGCTCCACGAATGAAGCGAGCGAGTAGAGGATGTCTCCCCAACGGCACCCCGTCCATCAAGGCGTGGCAAGCTGAAATGGCAGCCACATAGACCCTGAGAGTGGCGGGGCATATGCCTGCTGACAATTTTTCCTGCAGAAAGTCCAGAACTGAAGCAATCTGGCAGTTAACTCGATCTGCATTATGTGCACTGCACCATCTTTCAAAGACAGCCCATTTATTGGCGTAGATTCTTCTGGTAGAGGGAGCCCCAGCTCGGGCCGGGGATGAAATATTGTCCCCTGTGCCTGAGACAGAAGGTCCCTCCTGTCCGGAATCGCAAAAGGCGAGCCGTCGAGGAGAGGCGCTATCTCCGAGAACCATACCCTGTTCGGCCAGCGCGGCCTATCAGTAAGAGGCAGGACCCTTGCTGGCAAACTCTGGCCAAGACTCCCAGGAGTAGAGAAACTGGGGGAAATGCATACAGACGCATTCTGGGCCATGTATGCGCCATCGCGTCCAGACCCAGGGGGCTTTGGGACTCAGATAGAAGTAGAGGGGACATTGCGCTGTCTGTTGAGAGGTGAAGAGGACCGGGGCGGATCTGGGTGGCCGACGGCCCCGCCCCCTGAGTGCGGTGAGGAAGAAACTGCCGAATGCTTCCTCGTGATTTTTTGCCTCCTGGAACCTAGTGATAACTATATTCATAGCATCCCCAAATAAACCAGAAGGTGAAACCGGGGCATCAAGAAGGAAAACTTTGTCCTTTTCTTTGATGCCCGATAGGTTGAGCCATAAGTGTCTCTCTGTGCTGACTAAAGCAGACATAGAATGGCCAATGGCACGGACCATCTGCCTGGTCGCACGGAGAAATAGATCCGTGGCTCGACGAAGCTCGGAGAAAGCCTCCTCATCGAGCTGGCACCCTCACTCAGGTCCTTCAGCAGATCCGCCTGGTATGCCTGTAACACTGCTATAGTGTGCGGGGTAGCACCAGCCTGACCCGCTGCCTGATAAGCCTTCCCTACTAGCGTGGAGGTAGTCCTGCACTGCTTTGTGGATGCTGAACCCGGTGAGAGATAAACCGAAAATGTGTCTTCAACCGGTGGAATCGCTGAATACCCCCGTGTCTCAGCACCTACGATAGTTGAATATATTGACGTAGAGGGCATGTAGACACGGGAAGTATAAGGTTTCCTCCATGAACGAGAGAGCTCGTCATGGAGGTCATCAAAGAAGGGAAGGGACTGATGAGGTGTTCCCTTCCCCTGGCCACCAGACAGAAATCTGTCCTCCAACTTGGAGCGTTTGGGGGTCTCTTTTTTTTTTTTTTTTTTCTTTTTTTTTCCAAGAAAGAAGAGAAAGGTATCTGCACACTGCCTAACAAAATCTAACTCCTAGCAGAGGAAAGTAGAAAGGTTTCTGACAGGCTCATGAAGCACACACACACACACAGAGTGATCTGAAGACAAAAGATCTGACGATGCACATGTGACGCATCTATTTATAGCCCTGCTACAGGTGCATCCAATGACGTCACTGGCAGAGGCTACAAATTCCGGTCAATGTTCATTGAAGTGTTGCACACACATTCACAGCTGGTCACACCTACAGCTGTTCCCAAAGCGCTAACTAAGCGCAGCATCATAAGTGTAGCTTTTTGAAAGGGAACAAAACAGCTTGTCTGATTTCTTGCTGGACAATTATTTATTTATTTATTATTTATTGCATTTTAAAAGTGTTTAGCAGTGACACTGCAAAATTTACTGGCCAAATAGAAAATTTACCTGCTACATGGCGACCGGCAGGTATTAATTTCGGACCCTGAAAATGCCTCATCAAATGTCCAAACTCGTGTGAAAATACCAACCTGGTCTCATAGAATCATGTTAACCTGCTGTCGCACGAGCCAATTTTTTCAGCGATTTTCAGGTGTAATCTTTATTTACTGTACATAATCACCAGCCAGTAGGTGAGAGACAGAGTGTGTATTAGCACCTTCCAGGGGGAGGTTGTTTAACCCTTGAACATTCTTAACTCACTTCCTGCTGAGTCAATGGTTCCAGCACATTAAAATGCACATCAAAATTATTTGAAAAATGTGTTTTGTTGTTGACACAATAACTCTTGTGTTCTCATCAAGTGACCAATGTGCATATTCTTTTACTTAAGAACTGACAAGACTTCATGCTGATCTGAACATTTATATGAGAGATCACACTGAGCCATAAATCATCACAAATACAGATTGTAATCCACAGTGATTCTGTCACCAAGCTTTGGCCAAGGGATCTTATCTGCATTCGCATACTTGCATAAAGTATGTTTCTGGCCTCAAAATGCTGTCTGTGTTAACAGTTTACTAGACCATTGCATTACAGTGCAATTGGGCTGTAATGCTGTGATCAATAGAGGTTGACTGAGCTGTGCTGTTTGTCTCTGTGAATTTGTTTTCTTCCCACAGATCTACTTTTACCCGTAAATTATTTCAGCACTTTCCCATTCTAATGCAAGACCCTGGGTATGAGGTTTGTTTTAAACTGCTTTATCTTGTTTCTTTAGTAAATGTGTTAAAAAAGTTAAATCTTTTATCCATTACTGTATATGCGTATGTAAGTTTTGCAATTTTTGGACATAAAAAGTTTCCAAAAGAGACCACTCTTAAAACTTGGGTCTTTTTTTTTCCACTTAAATCTGGAAATTGGACTTTGAAAAATGTACAAAGAAGTTTTATGTTGAAAGATGAAGAAGGATTACTTTGTCACTTATCACATGTAAGCAAATTCACTGGAATCATGGAGTCAATGGTTCAAATCTCAGGTCTTTGCTCTCATGTTGTGCCACTGTGATGTGGGTGGTTTCTACCGATTGAGTTTATTTCAATAAACAATACAGACAGTCTGCTGAGAGGAAGTTGAACAGTCACAGATGGAATTAAAGCTTGTTTGTTAAGGAACATTGTGACAGATTTGTGCAGTTTTACTGTAACAGTCCATAATCACTGGCTTATTATGACTAGCAAGGACTAGTCATTTGGTCACTATAGGCTACTCTTTATTATACATAATGTAAACTCAATGTAAATACTATACATTATGCATACAAAATGCATATTTACATGCATATTGCCATAATAAATTATAAAGTATTTTATCAACAATATAGTTTCTCTTGACATCTAGTTTAATTATTACTTTTGAACCACACAAAGTAAAATATTTTTTTTTTATTTTCCCAACCCAAGTTATTTTTGTAATGTAGGGCAAATATGCAGTTACTTTATAGCAATGAATAGTATAATACATTATTTTGTTCAACAACCCATTTATACAAAGTATAAAGCTTAACTATATAAAGCCTAACATGTGAAATAAGTCAGAAAATATTTTTTTTTAAACCTAATTAAACTTATTTTTCTACAAAGGAATGACATTAAGCACATAATGACATGTCTCTTGAATTCAATAAATACTACTTTTGAAATATAATAAATAATAAATAAATAAACATTATTGTTAATTTTACTTCAATGTCAGCAAACATTTCATATAAAAAAGATTAGTTCATCAAACATGATGGTAGCTATTTTGGAATATTAAATAACAAGGTGTTCTACTTCCAGTACAGCATGAAAACTTTCACCAGGAGACAGCAGACATCTCATACACTTTGTGATAATGATGTAGAGGCTTTAGAAAGTAATTTATGAAATATGACATGAATAGCATTATAAGGTTAATGAGTTGCTCAAAAAATTTAATTAGAAACATGAAGGCAAAATGGTCCTATAAGAGTGCTGGGTGCCCTCATAATCACTGGGCCCTTTTGAGGGGGCCTTGAATAAGCTCTCACATATTTAAGCATATATAAACATTTGTTTTCAAAGATGATAGAATTTGGTAGTCTAGGGCCCCTGGGCACTGGCCCTATTGGCCCGATCCATAATTCACCTATGTCCATAATGAGAACATTAAGCTTGTCAAGTTACATTTCGTCATTCATCAAATGAGTTTCACTTTTTATTATTCCGCATCTTCGGTTTCACCCTACGTTCTCAGCGTGAGTCACTCACAGATATGTTTCACTAAATGTCTGTATATTGTGTGCTCACGCAAACACATCCCGCTCGCACACACAATCTGAAGTGTATTTCAGGTTATTTTGCTTGAATTTGGGATGTTAAACCATACATCCTCTCAGTGGTGGGTACATTGTTTGATCTCCAAGCAAAATCATGCTTAGAATCATGCTTAGTCATGTTTAGAATCTCCTCTGTGTATAATGGTTTAACATGACAGCTTGACTTCACAGCGATTCATAGAAAACCACAGCATGCTTCCAGTATCTTTTGCATTAAAAATGCATCATGTCCTGCAATTTCAAGATTCACTCATAACAAAACTATGGCCATTTATTTATTACTAATTAAAAGCAGCAGAGTAATGCATTGTGTCTTAGCTGCTCCAAAGGATATATTAATTTGGCCAAAGATGCTGTCATTGCTGTTTTTCAGTCTACCAATTGAGAGCAGATGCTAATATAAAATAGTCTATGCAACACTTACTTCTGGCCCTTTAATCTGATTGGATGAATAACTTATATTTCTGGACACAACTCAACCATTCTAATATTAATAAGAGGATTGGTGTTATATATGGAATAAAAAAAGGTGCAATGAAAGTGAATGGTGAAAGGTTAACTTTCTGCCTAATATCACCTTTTGTCTTCCACAGAAAAAAGTAAGTCATACAGGTTTGAAATAACACAAGGGTGAGTAAATGATGACAGATTTAATATTTTGTGTGAACAATCCCTTTAATTGTGCTTAGCTGCATTTTATTTCATGCACTATAGCTGAAGCAGGTGGGATTTTCTTTTTTGATGTCTAATTAATTTTGAGGCTCATTTGACCTGAGAATATGCACACACATCGGAAACAAAAATAACAGGCTTGAGAATTGAAGGCTATAGGAGCAAGGAGCATTTGTTCGGGTCTCACTGCTACCTTGGCTGTTTACGGTAATGAACTGTGAGCTTAACTTAAGAACATAATTCTTTGTTTAAAGCAGCCAGATCTCTCATGCAATTTATTGTGTATTTCAGCACTTTGGAAATCCAGGTTGGGTCGACAGCGTGTGAAATTAGCATTTCACGGCACCAGCACCACCACACATTTCAGCACCACGGATAGCACCAGTGTGCTTTCACGGACACAACAGCCCCTTTTTCACTATAATTTAGATATTACATGCATCTCGGTTCTCTTTAAGGTTTGTTCGTTTGCTTTAGTCACCCGTGACATCTCAGAGAGCAGATTCCTGGCATATGTGTTTGGAACAGAAATGTGGTCTTCTCTTGATTAAAATGACAGAATGGTTCTCTGGGAAGGAGCAAAGACAGGTGCCTAGTTCCTCCCCAATATGACCCCCTATCCTTAGCTCTTCTCCTTCATATCCACATATTCACATTTATTGGCTCATTCATAGAGCTGTAAAGTTCCAGTGCTGTGGGATCATATACAGCTGTGCACTAAATGACCCACAAAGCTCTGCTCTTTTTTCTCTAAATTAACATATTCATTACCACTGACAACGATTTACCCAGCACCCGAAAATAATATATTTCTCAGTGTGCCATGGGAAGCATTGAAATTCAAAAACAGCCACAACTGTGATAGAAACTATATTTGAAAACGTTGTGAGCTGCTTACCAAGACAGCATTTGAAGATATCATACAGTAGGCGCTAGGGTAGAGCGGTATACTGGTACTAAATAAATATTGCGATACCACATTTTTTTAAATGGTATTTAATCATCGTGTTGCTAATTTCTGTACTATACTTCAGTATGCTGCACATTTTAGAAGGAGCTAGGGGTGCCACTGTGCGCTCTTTCAAAGTTCACACACACGCAGAGAGAGAGAGAGAGAGAGAGAGAGAGAGAGAGAGAGAGAGAGAGAGAGAGAGAGAGAGAGAGAGAAATCATGTGTGATGCTCAATGAGGTTGGTTTATTGTTTTATCAGCTGTGAACACAGAATTTGTAATGGCAAGATTTTATGCAGTTCTTTTAATCAAGTCATTTTCTGTGTAATTCCATCAGTAATCTAAGGCTATTTATTTGTTGCCTAAGTATCGATTTAGAATCGATACAGAGGTACCAGGGCTGGTATTGTACCGAAGCAACAATTTTGGTATTGGAGTAACACTTGTTGGTGCACTCCCAAAGTTAAAGCAGTTCCAAAAGGTAGACAGCATTATTATGCTAAAAACCACATTTTTGCCCAACTCAAAAGGGTCATATACACCAAAGCATTTTTGCATCCATCTGCACTGTTTTTTTAACTCTTTTTTTTATGTAAGCATGACAGCTAGACAGATGTCTTTCACTGATGATGATGCACCATTTCTCGCTGTTTGTTTTTTTGCACCTCACATGGGAGTTATGTGGTTTTTAGACGATACATCAAGTTGAAAAAAGACCTTCAAATTTTAAAAACATATCTCAAGACACCTGCATTTCGATCATTTTTTTTTTTTTGTGCAAGAACACATTTGGTCTGAATGGCCCAAATGAACGCCTGAGAAGAAGAATTTATTTTTCCAAAAAGAGCATTTTGTCTAAATTTTTAAGCAAATTAAGTGAAGCCTGTTTGCAGAGTAAGTATTATTTGGCCTATAGAAGGCATTTTCCTATGTAGGACTTATACAGCAAGGCAGCGCACTAGGTTAAAAACAGTGATGGAATCTAACTGGCAGTGACAGAGCTAGGGGGTTGCCAGGGGTGGCCGTGCCCACCACGGACTGAAGCCTGACCCTGTTGGCCACCCCACTCACAATTGCCATTTTGGTCATTTTTTGTCTTGGGCACAATTAAATTTTTTTAAGAGGTGGAACCGTCTCTGTAGAACCACAACACACAGCAGACTTAATATGTGTGCACACCAAGGTCGCCGGACCTCTCTGTCCTGGGTGTCATGTATCCACTCCCCTCCGTTTTTGTATCCACGCGCCTCTGCTTTCTACCCCAACAACCAACATTCCCCCGTCTGATGATACGAAAATGCTGTCCGAACATTTCTGTGCCACCACAGACTGATCGCAGGCCCCTGCTCGGCCACCCCTGTGAAAAACTCCTGGCTCCATCCATGCTCACAGGGTTTTTTTTTAATTCACACTGTTAAATTCTTTTAATTATTTCTAGATTATTTTTATCTGGAGAGAAGCCAGTGTTTTGTTCAGAAGAATTCAAACTACCGTATGTAATGCATCAAAAAATGAAGAAGTCACTTGCATGTAGCATCGTTTTCAATGAGATAAGACCCTACTGGGGACAAAAATGCTTAAATCAGCCTAAGATGATCTTGTTTAAAGTTGGTCTAGTTGGTCTCCCATCTCAGCCAAGCTAATGTTCAGTTGGTTTAACTGTTTCTTTTCAGACCAAAGATCCTATAAATAATGTTGTGTGTCTTAACAGTATTTGCTTAGTCTAGTTGTGTTATACACTCACCTAAAGGATTATTAGGAACACCTGTTCAATTTCTCATTAATGCAATTATCTAATCAACCAATCACATGGCAGTTGCTTCAATGCATTTAGGGGTGTGGTCCTGGTCAAGACAATCTCCTGAACTCCAAACTGAATGTCAGAATGGGAAAGAAAGGTGATTTAAGCAATTTTGAGCGTGGCATGGTTGTTGGTGCCAGACGGGCCGGTCTGAGTATTTCACAATCTGCTACAAAAAAGAGGCTACAATTTGCAAGAGCTCGCCAAAATTGGACAGTTGAAGACTGGAAAAATGTTGCCTGGTCTGATGAGTCTCGATTTCTGTTGAGACATTCAGATGGTAGAGTCAGAATTTGACGTAAACAGAATGAGAACATGGATCCATCATGCCTTGTTACCACTGTGCAGGCTGGTGGTGGTGGTGTAATGGTGTGGGGGATGTTTTCTTGGCACTGTTACGATCCTCACCGTCTTTGGTTTGTTTACCTTTTTATTTAAGCTTTTGTCACCTTTTATGTTCCACATTGTTTGTTTATGCACTAAGTTTTGGCACTTTTTATGTTCCGTATTGCCTTTTGTTTTGTGCACTCTTATTTTGAAGTTTTGTCATGTCCTGTTTTCCCCCCTTGTCTATGTGTCCGGTCCTCATTGGTTTATTGTTTGATTACTTTATTATCTGTCCTAGTTTGGTCATTGGTTTTAGTTAACTGCCCTTTTACCTCGTTATGAGTTCTGTTTGTCCATTGGTTTATGTTTTCCCTTGTTTTGTATTTAAGCCCTGATGTTCACCTTGTCCTTTGTTGGTCGTTGTTCAACGTTTGATGAAGTTGTTCTGTTCATGCTGTCCCTGAATCCTGCCTTGGCCTGTGTTCCTGCCTACGCCTTCCTTGCAAGACCCCCGTGTTATTTTCTTGTATTCATTCCTTTATTTTCCCCTCGTGGATGCTTTATTTGTTCCTGCCTTTGTTTTTGCCTTTACTTTTGAATATCCCAATAAAGCTGCGTTTGGATCCTTACTCCCTCGTCTGCCCTCTTCATAACAGAACGACCAAACCAAACATGGATCCAGCAGCGTTTTTCGTAGAGCTTGCTAGGGCAAACCTGACCGTACGCGAGTTCTCCTATTTCTTTTCCAACGTGGCCAGCTGCTCCGGTTGGGACGACCAGGTCCTAAAGAGCATATACAGGTACAACGTACCCGTTCGCCCAAGGAGAGAATTGCCGGAGATCGAGGATTGCACCTTGCAAGAGTATGTGGACCTGATTGTGGAGACCTACGCTGCAGGGGAGCCGCCTCTCTCAATTCCGGGCAGGGCCCCCGGGTGTCCCACGCCTACCACGGCCAACACACCCCCAGTCTCGTCTGCCCCAGGGCCAGTGTTGACAACCCCATCCGCCAGGAGAAGGAGGAGAAGAGGAAAGGCTTCCGCTCCTCAGTCTCTGCCTGCCACGGCCAACGAGCCAACGCCCATGCCTGCCACGGCCAACGAGCCAACGCCCACGGCCAACGAGCCAACGCCCACGCCTGCCACGGCCAACGAGCCAACGCCCACGCCTGCCACGGCCAACGAGCTGGAAGCCTCGTCCGTCCCAGAGCCGGCGTTGCCAGCCTCGTCCGTCCCAGAGCCGGCGTTGCCAGCCTCGTCTGCCAGGAAGAGGAGGAGAAGAGGAGGGGCTTCCGCACACCAATCTCCGCCCTTCACGGCCCCGTCCTCTGAGCCAGCGCCTGTAGCCTCGACCGTCCAAGAGCCAGAGCCAGCGCCTGTAGCCTCGACCGTCCAAGAGCCAGAGCCAGCGCCTGTAGCCTCGACCGTCCAAGAGCCAGAGCCAGCGCCTGTAGCCTCGACCGTCCAAGAGCCAGAGCCAGCGCCTGTAGCCTCGACCGTCCAAGAATCATCCCCCCCTTGAGCTTCCCACAGCTCCGCCTCCCGAGCTTCCCACAGCTCCGCCTCCCGAGCTTCCCACAGCTCCGCCTCCCGAGCTTCCCACAGCTCCGCCTCCAGAGCCACCCAGCGCTCTGCCTCCAGAGCCACCCAGCGCTCTGCCTCCAGAGCCACCCAGCGCTCTGCCTCCAGAGCTTTCCACAGCTCCGCCTCCAGAGCTTTCCACAGCTCCGCCTCCAGAGCTTTCCACAGCTCCGCCTCTCGAGTCACCCAGCACACTGCTTCTCGAGCCTTCGAGACCAAGGTCAAGGCCTCCCACGCCTCAGCCACCCGAGCCTTCCACACCCCTGTCTCCCGAGCCCTCCGCGCCTCTGCTGCCAGAGTCCCCCAGGTCTCCACCTCAGAGGACTGCCTCGGCTCTGCCTGCAGCTGCTCCGCCTTCCACGGCTCTGTCTGCTCCGCCTTCCACGGCTCTGTCTGCTCCACCTCCCACGGCTCTGCCTTTGCCTACTAGAACCCCAGGACCTTCCAAGCCTCCTTGGTCACCGCCCACCATGGCACCGTCCCTGGGGGCCTCCTCGACTCCTCCCAGGCCTTCTGACCCTGTCGTGTGGCCTCCTCCCAGGCCTTCTGATCCTGTCGTGTGGCCTCCTCCCTGGCCTTCTGACCCTGTCCTGTGGCCTCCTCCCTGGCCTTCTGACCCTGTCCTGTGGCCTCCTCCCTGGTCTTCTGACCCTATCCTGTGGCCTCCTCCCTGGCCTTCTGACCCTGTCTCGCGGCCTCCTCCCTGGCCTACTGACCCTGTCCTGTGGCCCTCTCCTTGGCCTCCTGACCCTGTCCCTGTCACGTGGCCCTCTCCTTGGCCTCCTGACCCTGTCCCGGTCCTGAGGCCATCTCCTAAGCCTCCTGACCCTTCCCTAGCCCTCAGGCCATCTCCTAAGCCTCCTGACCCTTCCCTAGCCCTGAGGCCATCTCCTAAGCCTCCTGACCCTGCCCTAGCCCTGTGGCCACCTCCTAGACCTCCTGACCCTGGCCTAGCCCTGTGGCCATCTCCTAGATCCCTTGACCTGATCCCTGCCCTACAGCCACCTCCCCGGCCTCCAGACCCAGTCCCTGCCATAGGGCTGCCTCCCTGGCCACCTGACCCAATCCCTGCCCTACGACCACCTCCCCGGCCTCCTGACCCAGTCCCTGCCCTATGGATTGCCCTCTGACCCAGTTTCGACCCCGCAACTTCCCAGTCTTCCCGACCCGGTCCCCTCTGTCCAAGTCTTGTCCCTCTGTGCCCCTCGTGTTCCCTAGATCTACCTGTTCGTCCTCGTTTTGCCCCTCCTTTGGTTAGGAGCGTCTGGGATCCGCTCCTTAAAGGGGGGGCTCTGTTACGATCCTCACCGTCTTTGGTTTGTTTACCTTTTTATTTAAGCTTTTGTCACCTTTTATGTTCCACATTGTTTGTTTATGCACTAAGTTTTGGCACTTTTTATGTTCCGTATTGCCTTTTGTTTTGTGCACTCTTATTTTGAAGTTTTGTCATGTCCTGTTTTCCCCCCTTGTCTATGTGTCCGGTCCTCATTGGTTTATTGTTTGATTACTTTATTATCTGTCCTAGTTTGGTCATTGGTTTTAGTTAACTGCCCTTTTACCTCGTTATGAGTTCTGTTTGTCCATTGGTTTATGTTTTCCCTTGTTTTGTATTTAAGCCCTGATGTTCACCTTGTCCTTTGTTGGTCGTTGTTCAACGTTTGATGAAGTTGTTCTGTTCATGCTGTCCCTGAATCCTGCCTTGGCCTGTGTTCCTGCCTACGCCTTCCTTGCAAGACCCCCGTGTTATTTTCTTGTATTCATTCCTTTATTTTCCCCTCGTGGATGCTTTATTTGTTCCTGCCTTTGTTTTTGCCTTTACTTTTGAATATCCCAATAAAGCTGCGTTTGGATCCTTACTCCCTCGTCTGCCCTCTTCATAACAGGCACACTTTAGGCCCCTTAGTGCCAATTGGGCATCGTTTAAATGCCACGGCCTACCTGAGCATTGTTTCTGACCATGTCCATCCCTTTATGGCCACCATGTACCCATCCTCTGATGGCTACTTCCAGCAGGATAATGCACCATGTCACAAAGCTCGAATCATTTCAAATTGGTTTCTTGAACATGACAATGAGTTCACTGTACTAAAATGGCCCCCACAGTCACCAGATCTCAACCCAATAGAGCATCTTTGGGATGTGGTGGAACGGGAGCTTCGTGCCCTGGATGTGCATCCCACAAATTTCCATCAACTGCAAGATGCTATCCTATCAATATGGGCCAACATTTCTAAAGAATGCTTTCAGCACCTTGTTGAATCAATGCCACGTAGAATTAAGGCAGTTCTGAAGGCGAAAGAGGGTCAAACACAGTATTAGTATGGTGTTCCTAATAATCCTTTAGGTGAGTGTATGTAAACTGTAAACCCCCATCCTGTGCAAATCAAAGCTCTAGACTGGCTGAAGTTTCACTTATGTTCTGCTGGAGTCACATCTTCACCCAGTGCTACAACAATTACTTTACATGTAAAAAAAAAAACACCTTGCTGTGAGATTAAGATGCAAGATGCACTTGCCCCTAATGACCTGGGGCTAATTTCATAGGCTGGCAAGTCTCAACAAAAGACACACGCACATTTCTGCGCTCCACAGATGTGCCGTTTATAAACAGTTAAGTGATACTCACTGACAGTCTTGGCAGGATGGACCATCTGTGCTGTTCACAAGCTCCACAGGGCTTGAAGGAGATGTCTGTCACACATTATTAATGAGACTTTGTTTGTAAGTGCTTCGTTCCAGCTAATTATTAGTACACACTGAGAGCCTCTACTCTCTGGAGTTCTAGTGAACTAGATAATGATTGTGTTTTGGTTCATGGCCTCCCAAAGCAACTTGTTGCTTTAATAAGAATTCCAATTCAACAACAACCTCAGAGAGATCTTGTAGAGGTCATAGGCAACTGGAGGAATATTTTCAAAAAAATGCTTGTGATATTTGATTGCTAATCACAGAATTGAATAAGTTGTTTAACAAATAACATCTGAGCATGCTCATGAGAGCATTCATACAGTGTGTGCACAGTCTGAAGTGGCTGTGCTATACAACAATTCTGTGTAAATGCACAGATGTATTTTTCACAATGATTAATTATGCGCTGTGTATTGCTACGCACATGACAGTACAGCTAGTTTATTGATGACAGTAAGAAATGCCCACTGTCATTTTACAGCTCAACCTGTTTGTTTTCTTTTCCAACAGAACTCTGTCAGTAGATCTGTTCCTAAACCTAGTGAGCTATCTTGCTGCCTTCTGTCTTCATAGGCAGCTGCCTTTTGACACAGCATTAAAAATGACAGTGATTTAGATGACAAAGCGAACGGTAGTAATTTATTTTTAATGAAAGTTGGCAATATGAAGCGACATAAGTGACCGCAGGCAATGCGACAGAGATTACTCAGGAATAAGACAACAACTGAAGGATCTTAGAACTTATTTTACTATAATCACATGTAACACATGGAGTCACCTGGAACGTGATAGCTGTGCGGTCTGTGTAAACCTCACTCCCCTGGCCTCAAGTGGTGCACTAGTGAGTGATGTTAGAGGTTGTAACCTTTACCCTTCTCGCTAGCATGCCCACCTCCCATGCTGGCTGACGCCGGTTCAAATTCCACTCGGAGTGGGTTGAGCAGGATGGGTACAGTGGTGCCGTGACCCGGATGGGAGTGAGGTTTAGGGGGTGTGTAACGGGGGCCAGCAGGAACGTGATAGTTGTGCGGTATGTGTAAACCTCGCTCCCCTGACCTCAAGATGCTCACTAGCAACTTATTAGCAACTGATGCTAGTGGCTGTAACCTTTCGCCTCCTCGTTAACGTGCCCGCCTCCCATGCCAGCTGACGCCGGTTCGAATCCTGCTCAGAGGATGTTATATGGGTTTATCTGCTAAAGGTAATTTTGTCAACTTTTGAGTGTACACTAGCAAATAGATGGCTTCAAAGCCTAATAGACATGGACTAAAAGCCACAAAACAAAGCATCTTAAACTAAATGGAACCTCATAAAGTAATGGTCTTGAACAATATACATGGGCAGCAACTCAACAGTTCAATCACGCACAGAAGACATATAGTGCTCCTCACAAGAGACTACTAACGCTCTCAGGAGATTCCAATAGACATGGCTTCAACATGGTGGTAAGATAACACATCGCTCTAATAAACAGACAGAGAAGTAAATTTGAAGTAAGTTTGGAGCAGAAGAAATAGAAATAAACTTTGTGTAAATTGCCATTTTACATGCACATGATACCAGGCACGATAATTTTTTTTTTTATCAAGACAATTCACGTTTTTTCTAGTAAGACCTTTGTATTAGGGCAAAAATCATATTCTTGATAATAATTTTTGCATTGTTTTCCTGTAAAAATATAATTAAAACAAGATTCATTTTATTTATCTTGTTTTAGAAACAACACTGCATAAGATATTTAGGATTTGCAGAGAATGTATTTTTAACATGTGTATTTTGTCTTACTGCACTGGCAGAGTTTTTATAGTCAAAACAAGTGACAAAAAAATCTACCAGTGCTGAAGAAGTAATCCAAAGTATTTAGAAAACATTACTGACCTTGAGTAATCTAATGGAATACATTACAAATTACATTTTACAGCATGTATTCTGTAATCTGTAGTGGAATACATTTCAAAAGTAACCCTCCCAACCCTGAACACGAATGCATGCACTCATGCACACACACACACTAACACACACATTGAATCTTATTCTATTTAGTTACTCATTCATGCCCAGAAGACTCCAGTGATCTGTTCTGACCTCTTATGTGATGCCTTACAGCCTAAGAAAGCTCTCTTTCTCTTTTCTAACCCAGTTGTATATCTAAATCTGCACCCCAGAGGGATATAGCAGTGCGATTAAACTTGGCTTAGCCATAGCAAAGCAGAGAGCAAGTACTCTCACGAACACTATTATTAGTGATGTTGATGTATTAACAGAAGACAGAGGAGAAAAACACCACAGTTTACAATTAAAAATAACAAGCTTTACTGGTCTACAATGCAATGGCTTAAGTCATTTTGATCTTACTGTAATTTTAGGCGACACGCAATGTTTAATTATTTATGACCTGAGGGAAAATTGAGAGTTTCTATTAGCTGATTTAAGCTGTCATTGTGTCATCCATATGTAGCCAAGCCATGTCACTGAAGGGTTATCCAGTTTTTATTAATAGCACAGAAATCACACAACTACCAGGGATATACAACTTGAAAGCTTAAAATACAGAAACAGTACATTTGCTCATTTCTAAAAAATAGAATTTCCCCAAAAATTACCAAATGACCACTATTTTAGAGCCCCACATCTTTCAGCCCTTCGAAGCTCTCACAATGGAGGCTAAAGTCTTTGAAAGAAATAGGGTTAAGGGATAATCACTTCTGAATGGAACGCACCCCAAGTTGCTCCCAATGGCATGCTAGCACCTTGCATGGCAGCTCTGCTGTCATTGGTGTGTGAGTGTGTGTGAATGGGTGAATGAGAAACAGTGTAATGCACTTTGTAAAACCGCTAAGGTTAAAAATGGTGCTATATAAGTGCAGACCATTTACCATTTACCATCATTCAGATGAATTAGAAAAGATATAGCAGCACGAGCCAGAACTGTCTGAACTACCCTTTCATAGGTACTGTTGGAGCCTACTGTTAACTTCATCAATATTTAAAGTGATGAAGTTAAAATATTTCATAATAAATTATGATCCCTTTTAATATATGTGTTTAGGATTTGTATTATTTACATTGAGTATACATTATTTACAACAAACGTTAAAATGGTACTGTCTCTTTAAGAACAGTGGCATTTCAGCTAACGTGTTTCGTTTGAGCATTTTCTTTACAGCATCTATGCTGTGGGTTTGAATTAATCTGACTGTAAATAACAGAACAAGTATTAAAAGAGCCTTCAGTCAATGAAAACTGACTGCGTAGATTCAACTTAAAAAACTTCTAGTCAAAGTCTAGTCATAATCCGGTCCTGTTTATAATCTCATATTCAACTTGTCCACCATAATTTTTTCTGATCAAACTCATTGCAATGCATTCTGGCATTGCCTTATCCGTGAAGGAACATGCATTGCTGCATTAGAATTAGGCCAAAATTAGGTACTTTAGGTCACATCCACACTAATACATTTTCTGTTGAAAGCATATTCATTTTGGTATGTTTATACCTCTCATCCACAACAGAAACGCATTTTCCTCCTCTGAAAACAGAGTGCTTTACAGACATTAGGAAACTGAAAACTGAGTTTATAAAACTTGAATGAATGAATTCAAATGAATTAATATGGATGTGGCCTTAGAAAGCAGCATACATTTGGTGCATATATTTTGGAAGAGCCTTCAGCCGTCACAAGGATGAGTAAATAATGACAGAAGATTAGCCCAGCCAAGGACGTTCAGAGTGAAAGAGAAGCGAAAGTGCCATAGAAGCGACACAAAATTACGTGGTTGCTTAAGTAAATGTTCTTTTCATGTTGAATATGCTTTTAAAACACTATTAGTTAGGTTTAGGTATTGATCTAAAGCAGGGTTCCCGAAATGGTTTTCACCAAGGGCCAAATTCTGTCAACAATACAAAGTCAAGGGCCACGGTCATTGATGTAATGATAAAGTGTTTGTGCTGCTGCTATTACTATTATTATTATTATTATTACTACTACTACAACTATTGTTGTTTTTATTATTAAACTTTTTTTAATTATTATTTTATTAGTTCTTTTTCTTAGTATTAGTAGAGTGTTTTATTTTTCCAAACAATTATGAACATTTTGTTTGTATATAGATACACAAAACTACACAACTTTGCCAGCTGGAAAAAAAAAGAAGAAAAAAAACTTTAATGAAGAATCTGGATCTCTATGTCCCCAATGCGAGTCAACTGCACTGTCTCTAATTACAGATTCAATTATTAGACCTATTGGCATTAATATAGTTATTGTTCTTCAGGATAATATAACAAAGTATTGCAATAATTTAAATAATGAAATGGCAGTGACCCAGTGTTTTTTATCAATTATTTTGAATATTAGGCTATGCATCAATTATTTATAATTTTATTTGTACAGTGTTATTCTTATTGTGCAGTATTCCACAGGTATTTGTATCACAGTACCTTGTGTTATATGATCCAGGCATTAATCCAGACATTATTAAAAAAAAAAAAAGTAGTTGGCTTTGGGAGTCTGTTTGGAATATACTTGTTGCAATATACATGTGCAAATATAAATAATTTGTACATTTATGAAACAGCGCTTTTTACTTACCTCACTATCAAAAACGTATCAAAAACACAGATTATATACTCCTCAGAATGCATTAACACCATAGAAAGAACATAATTAAATAATGCCAAATTTGGTAAATAGATGCTTAAACAGCATTCGATATATTAATCTCTAGCACTGACACCTGGGCAGGAGACTGGTTGGTATAAATGTTTGAAGAACAGCAACAGTGCCGCCTAATATACAGGAGTGATAATGTTTTTCCTCTTTATTTTTTACATACTCTGTGTATAAACCTTTCATTGGAAGTTTGTCTCACAAAATTATCAAGGATTTTGTGTGAACAGGTCTTTAGCACAGGCCAAACATTTGTCTCTCGCCCACGGGCCGCCTATTGAGGAACCCTGGTCTAAGGTAAGGATGGCTGTTTTGTTCACCTCTCTTTTAGGACACAATTGGTTAGATTTAGGCTAAAGTTTTAGGTTAAGGAGGAACATTTTACTCATTAAAACATCCATCTAATTTTCCTCATTTAAACTTCATCTGATAATAACATACCTGCACTCACTTTTGGCACCCCCCGCTGGACATTTCACTTGCAAACTGCAGCTAAATGTGTAATGAAGCACATCATTTTGGTTTACAAACATTTTGCCATTGTCATGTAAATTTCATGAGAACAGGCTGTTCAAAAATGTAGATTGACTTACCACTTTTAAAAAATAGTTTCTACACAATTGTGAAATTGTAATTTTGTTCATAAAACCTATATATTACGATACAATGTCTGCAAATATGAGGTTTGGACTTGACTTGAATTGTTATGAAATACATGAATTGAAATTAAATCTTGAATGTCTTTGCAAGCATCAGGATTTTTAGAATGTGTAGATGTACTGCATGCTAGAACAGAGTTTGTTGTTCTTCTATATTGAGAATATTTGATCCTAAGCTTGCTGAGGCATGAGCGAACAGCTACAGCGTGTTTCCTGTGTGCATGTGGGGTTTATTTTTGATAGCAGGGCATCAGTGTGTTTCAGCTTACATTTCCTGAATAATTTGACTGTGGGAGGTGCTCCACTTTAGCCGAACGGTTTTAATTTTGTATTGTTTTGACTGACTTTGGAATATGTGTATTTTACCTGTGCTATTTTTTTTTGTTCTTATTCTTTTTCAGACCACCTACTCATAGCTTTATTATATGGGGGTCTGTAGGTGCTGATGAGGCTTTTCATTAAAGCTTCAGCTCACAGCCCACTTTAGCTAGAAGACTAGACTGCATTCGTTTGGTTACTGTGGGTATATGAAGACACTCTATTTGCAGGTAGGTATCTGTCTAAGACCCAAGGAGACTTCCAAATTCCACTGGTCCAAAATCCAAAATCTAACTACTGAACTAATTGGCCTGCCATGACTACAAATTACTGTGTTGACCTTGGAGTGGTTTTTCTATTACATACCCTTTCTTCAGTCTCTTCTCTTGTCTCTCTCTCTCTCTCTCTCTCTCTCTCTCTCTCTCTCTCTCTCTCTCTCTCTCTCTCTCTCTCTCTCTCTCTCTCTTGCTTTCTCTCTCCTTTCCATTTTCAGGCTTCCGTTCAGTGAATTTTGTGATTGCCACATGAATCTCCTGGGGTTGGTTGCTGATCTACGGTGTGGATGTGCACTATGAATCGGAGATGTGTATGCATGTATTTTTCCATGTTTGGTAGAGAGTACCATGTTATCAGTAAGTTGCAGACAGTTATGGTAACAAAACAGGAAAGATAGATCAAAACACGAAATATAGAAGCAGAATACGGTTGTCAGTCCTCAACTGTTTTATAGTGCTAAATATCGTTCCCCTTCTGTCACTCACTCGACGTTGTGTCGATGTAGTGACACTAGGGGTTGCTCTTGAGAGACCCTAACACCTCCCATTCTTTGAGAAAAGGCCAATGAGAATTGTCGAGTGGAATTTGCATGCCTCTCCCCCGGACATACAGGTATAAAATGAACTGGAATGCAATTACATTCAGATTTTTTTTGGATCACAGTGGTTGTACTATCAGCGATCTAAATACTACTGCTGTTCCATTCACCTCTTAAGAAGCATATGCTGTTGGATATACGGTGCATTTCCAGCAGCTTTCTCTCCTTCTGCACATCGAGTGCAGATTTCGCCCCTGGACGCTTAGGCAGCGCTAAAAGAGTGTATATTCCTGCTAAAGAGTATATTTTCTCTATTAGAGCACACACATTGACGTTGAACGTCTTTTTAAAGATGCTTCTTTCTAAAGATTCCTTTCCATCTTTGTGTGATTCCTGGATGTATTTGTTATCTCTCCACTTCTGACGGCCGCTTCTAAACAGAGGCTTGCCCTCTGGATCGTGGACGCCATTGCATTGGCCTAACAGATACAGGCTTGCGGGTTCGAGCACAGTGTGGCGTCCTCGTGGGCACTGGCCAATTGCACCTCTCTAGCAGACATCTGTAGAGCAGCGGGCTGGGAAACACACAATACCTTCACAAGATTTTACAATCTCCGGGTTGAGCCGGTTTCGTCCTGTGTTCTTTCAGGTACGAACAGGTAAAGTTCGGTAATACGGAACAGCTGGCCAGGTGTATCACTTGCGTATAGCATCTTTCCACTCCCCTGATGCGAAATCGTGCGCTTTTACCTCCAGTCGAGTTCATGAAGTTATGGACCCTGGATGTCCTTCCCTCCTAGCCCTATGGTTTGCGAACTCGGCGGAGGAGTTTGCAGCCAGCCCCACTACGGGATCTAATATACCCTGTAATGGGATAGGTGCTCCACAGGTGTCTATTACTCCGGTAACCCCTGTGATCTGTGATGTATATTACGTGGTATGGACTCCCTGTCAGCGGACCGATGTCTCCCTTGGGCAGAGCTCTCTCTGCCCTTGGTCGCTGTGTTTGTAGAGCCCCCCCCCAACCCCCCCCCCCCCCCCCCCATTTGTGGCGGGACCTACCACCGTGCCTCTTCCATGTGCAGGAGACCATGTGTCGTATTGCCACATTTTGACCTCCCCTTATGGGCAGGATGTGGTCTCCCTGGGGTCTTTTCCCCCTGAATGAATAGGAAAAGAAAAGAACACTTTCCCTGATGCGAATGATAGCATTAGATGGCCGCAGCCGAATCAAATACTCTGTGGTGCAAAAACATAGAGAGAAAAGGCCACTGCTGGCTCCCATGCTCGTTACATCGCTTCCCCCTCAGGGATGTGGGGAACTACATGACGTCTTTTGGGGCACTGGGGGAGGTTTATGTACAGTCTGATGCACCTGCTATAACGCATGCAGCAGCCTGCTTGCACCTGCATCAGCAGTTCATGTAACACGGTTCAGCTGTTGTTACATTTTTCTATAGGGATCCCTATTGTCACTACATTGACACAACATTGAGTGAGTGACAGAAGGGTAACCTCCATTCCCTGATGGAGGGAACGAGACGTTGTGTCCCTCTTGCCACAACACTGTACTAGCCGCTACATTGGCTAGACCTTGTCTCGGCTTCTCAGCACAAAACCTGAATGGAATCGCATTCCAGCTCCTTTTATACCCGTATGTTCCGGGGGTGTGGCATGCAAATTCCACTCGCCAATACTCATTGGCTTTTTCTCAAAGAGCGACCCCTGGTGTCACTACATCGACACATGGTCTCGTTCCCTCCATCATATACATGTACACACCATTCAGTTATAGATGATAATAACAAACACATTCAACTAAACTAACTTTTTAGGACCTTTTTGAGACCTGAAATTATGAATTTTTAAGTCATAAATTTTTTTCACATGACAGTAATAAGAATTCTCAATAAGATAATTGTCATAAAATAGGCAGACCACTGACAAATAAAGCTGTCCCAGGTGATACAAATTAAAAACCTTTAAGACACGCATGTCAAGTTTGCAGAAATGTAACTTTTGTGCCCAATTTGGTAGAATACATTTTTGAAAATTCATTAATTAAATTTTTATAAAAAAAAAAATATTAAAAGATTTACTTAAAAATGTCATTTGGTGGGAGTAAGTAAGGGGTGGAGGAGTCCTGCTGGAAGAAGTCTGGAAGATTTAGTTTGGGCACAGATAGAACACCTCTTTACATACTGAGCAATGTCTCGTGACAGGGAAGGCCACCAGAATTTTTTCTGAACAGATTGTACGGTGCGGTTCTCACCTGGGTAACCAGAGCTGAAGGAAGTATGGACCCACTGCATGACTTGAGGACAGAGCTTGGCAGGAATGTAGTCACGGTCTCTAGGGCCATTGGGTGGGGGTTTATCTGTCAGAGTGGTCTGCTCAATGTCCTTCAAGATGTCCTACTGAACAGGGGCAGCGATCACTGATTCGGGCAGGATGGTCAGAGGGGTCTCAGGAGATTCAGAGGAATAAATCTGAGAGAGGGCATCAGCCTTAGTGTTGATAGACCCAGGATGATACTTCACAGAGAAGTTGAATGTGGTGAAGAATAGAGCCCAAAGAGCTTGTCTTGTGTGGAGTCGTTTGGAGGAGCGTAAATATTCCAGATTGCGATGATCAGCGAGGATGGTGTATGGGTGTTGGGAACCCTCTAACCAATGGTGCCATTCCTCAAGTGCATACTTCATGGCCAGAAGCTCATGATTCATCATAGATCATGGTTGTATTCTATAGAGTTGAGCTTGTGAGAGAAGAAATCACAGGGATACATCTTGGCTGGGTTACCGTGTTGCTGGGAGAGAATCGCTCCGATTCCAATGTTAGAGTCCATTTCCACAATGAAAGGCTTGGAAGGATCAGGATGATGGAGTACAGGTGCAGTGGTGAATCTTACTTTAAGATCCTGGAAGGCCCTTAAGGCCAGAGAAGTCCACTGAAGAGTTTTAGGGTTTCCTTTGAGGAGAGAGGTGAGAGGGGCTGTTATGGAAAGTTTAAGTTAGAAAAGCCCAGAAAGCATTGGAGTTCCTTGGTAGAACCCTGTCGAGGCCAGTTCTTGACGGCATCTACTTTGAGACTGTCCATGTGGGCCCCCTCGGGGCTGATCACGTAACCCAGAAAAGATGTGGTGGAGACATGAATCTCACACTTCGTAGCTTTTACGAAGAGGTGATTATCCTAGAGGCATTGTACGTGCAGAACGTGAGCTTCAAGGGAAGGTGAGAAAACCAGGATGTCGTCTATGTAGACTATGATGCTTCGGTGCAGAAGGTCGCGAAAGATCTCATTCATGAAGGATTGGAAGATAGAGAGTTGGCAAGACCATAATGCATGACCTGGTA